>JAYMSW010002110.1:0-14510 GCA_036897725.1 Erodium texanum | reverse complement strand
GGCTGGGGTCCTCGGCGTCATCGCCGCCCAAAAGCTCGAAGAGGTTCATGGTTGCCATTCTCAGTGCTCAAAATACAGAAGAAAAAACCCAAACCGCAACAAAACTAAGAACAGCAACCACAAACTATTGCTGATCCAGAGCCATGATTGAGCCGATCTGATATGAGGTTTGCGGATTTGGGGACGAAGACGAGACTGAGATTGAGAGTGTTTCGGAAATGAGAGGAAAATAGCAGAAGAAATGGAGAGACAGCGAGAGAGAGATCAATATATGGTGCTCCGAAAACCCTAGCCGATGCGGCAGATACACGAGAGGATTGCGAGACCTAATCTTAAAAACCCTAGTGAGCTACGATCAGGTGTGGCGGAGGTTACGGTGTTACCTGGGAGTGGCAGTGCCTTCACCGTTCGATGCTGCAAGGAATGGGATTGTAGATTGATGAACAGTTACACTTAACAAGTGCTGACTTGTGTGCGTGTGTGTAGTGTTGTGGTGTTTATTGTGGGTGTATTTGATTCTAGATACACACAATACACATAAAATGAAGAAAAAAAAATAGTGATTCAATATTAGAAATATCTGAAATTGAGGGATTGTCTTTATGCTGTTAACTTATTGTTTGATTTTCTTCTCCATGTTGTATTAATTTTTAAGAATATGTCACTAAATATTATATATAAGTTGTAGTGATTGGTGTTAAAATCTCAACAATAAACAACAAAGGGCAAACTAAAAAATAACAATCCTGTTAGTATTTGTAAGATTATCTATATTTCACTTCATTTGTTTCACTGATGTGTAACCTCATCGCTAATGAAGACAAATATTTATCATCGATCACAATAAAAAAAAAAAAGGGTGCAAGTCAAATAAAAAAAAACTCGAACTTGAATATTCATAAAGGCAATTAAGTGCCTGTACGAAGTTAACTACGAGGTTATGTAATCGTAAAAAATTACTATGTACTTCTGTTTATAGATAGTGTTTGTGACAAAAACACGATCATGTAGAGGTAAGGCGATCTCCAAAGCTATATTTATCAACAGTGTTTGAGATCAACCTGATATGGAACACGCGATTTCAAGCACGATTCTGAAAAAGAAAAGACATTATTAAGGTAAATACAGATATCGACAAAGGTCCAAGATTTGTACAAATGATCTAAAATGAAATACACATAGAAAGAATGGCAAGTTTTTGACATAGTGCTAAATATATGATAACAGTTTCAGATCACAACACACTGTTTTGTTTTGTTAATACGGAATCAGAAAAGATAAAAGACTAGTTTTACAAGTCGAGGGCATCCCAACCTAACCCATGCCATGAACATCAATTACCAATCGTTCCAACAATTACAAATAACCTTTCAATTAAGAAGAGCAGCATCCAGACTTCTGGTTCACTGGCTGTCCTCGTATCTGCACAGTCGGTGGCCTGGCATTGTTGGCAGCGGGTTGGCTTGCCATCCTGCATATTCGTAACAAATTAATGTCAATTCCATAGTTCAGCTAAGGGGAAATGACTGATCATTACCCTGAAGCATTCAGGTTTTCCAAATCACTACCTTGAATTTGGACGTGTAACACCGCCAGTTAAAAATAATGAAAAATTCAGGGTAGTGGTTCGTAATATTTGGGTAGTAAAGTGGTACACTTTGATAATTCATGGTAGTGGGGTGTTACACTTTAAATCCATGGTAGCGATTTGCAAAACGTTCATAGTTCAGGGTAGTGAATTGCCATTGCCATTGCCCCTTCATTTAACTTACGAGTTTGGACTACTCAAATGACAATTCTGTAGTTCTAGTAAATAATTTGCAAAACATTCATAGTTCAGGGTAGTGATTGCCCCTTCATTTAACTTAAGAGTTTGGACTACTCAAACAACAATTCCATAGTTTTAGTAAATAACACACAACCAACAAAAACCTGTGGCTGTGGAATATTTTTGTGCTTCTGAGGAAAAAAAAGAGCATGATAAAAATTAAAAACCACATCATAACATACCTGTTCTTGATGTCAGCACACATGGCCATGAATGCGTGTTCGACATTGGTGGCATTTTTAGCACTAGTTTCCATGAAGGGGATTCCGATTTCATCAGCAAAAGCCTGAGCAAAGAGAAGTATTTATAAGAACTACGGTTTTGTACTACCCATGTGAATTACAATTTATACTATTTTCTATCAGAAGTAAATTCTGAGGGAAGAAGAAAATGTTTGCATTTGTTATTATTACCTTGGCGGTTTCATACATCACAACCCTGTTTGTCGTGAGATCACACTTGTTTCCAACTAGAAGCTTGTTCACATTTTCACTGGCATAACGGTCGATTTCACTCAACCATTGCTTAACGTTGTTGAAGCTCTCTTGGTCCGTGACATCATAAACAACCTACCAAAACAGGTCACACCAGCTTGAGATTTATCCAACACCCACTAGACAGGCATGGGAAGGGGAAATGTGAGTATAAGAAAGAAATACTCACAATAATGCCATGCGCTCCTCGGTAGTAGCTGCTAGTGATTGTTCTGAAACGTTCTTGACCAGCAGTGTCCCACTGCATGTTCAAAGAAAGGTGATCAGTAACATTTAGAGAAATTAACAAATTATGCAGGGACAACCAATAGTGCCACATGCAAAAAAAAGAAAGAAAAAGGATTGCAATCTATAGATGATGAGAGAACATTTGAGCTTGCCAAAAACAATAAGTTTCTCACTCAATTAGACCAGCACCTTAAGAAATGATACGCTTAATCCAACCCCAAAGCTTAAGCTATTAGGTGGAGAGCCCATCTTGCATATCAAAGTGGTCACTAATCCACAAATTTTTTTCATTATGGGGCATTTCAATAAGAAACACAAGCCAACTATTAGCTATAAGTTAAGAAATATTTGAAAATCCTTAAGACGAGCTCAATCAGAATGCAATTGTACCCAATACTCCACTGGAATAGAAATGCTAAAATCTTGTCAAAACATTCAAGTGACTACAAAGAAAATACAAAACTTACAATTTGGAGTTTAATGGTTTTCCCGTCCTGCTCAACAGTTCGGATTTTCTACAATCACAAATAATAGTGATGATTAGATTATTCTGTTACGTATGTATTATACCAGCTAACAAAAATCTTAGATGAAATTAAGTATTACTCACAAAGTCAACTCCAATGGTGCTGATGTAGCTATCCAGATATGAATCATCCTGTTAAAAGGAACAAAAAGAATATTACATTCTTCACAGTAGCACTACCAAATATCAGTAAACACACATGGTTTTTATTTTGTAACATTCAAAAAACAATCAAATATGTGTCAATAACTTGCAACATCAAAACATTGTCATTGGATATTCTATGTCAGCGGGCAGCAAACTGCCAAAATATGCAAAAGAGATAAATCAACTCTGGGGTATTGCTTTTAATAAAGAGAAAGGCACAAAGAAATTATAAGAACCATAAAAGGGTAAAAATAAACTTTGTTGTTATATGTGTCGATTCACTTACAGCAAACCTCAGAAGAAGACATGATTTGCCAACACCAGAATCACCAATGAGCAAAAGCTTGAACAAATAATCACTGCAGATAACAGAACACGGTTAAGTATCAACTATCAAGAAAGATAAATACCGCTATATAATCAGAAACAAGGAGTACACGATTCACAGGGATCATTTCGCTTTCCTAACATCACATATTCACAACTAAAGAAACGATTATCATTATAAAATTCCCTAAACAATCATCACCACTGAGAAAAATCATAACTAATCACATCCCTGAAAAGTGAAAACTGCCATGATCATCAAGGGAACAGATAGTAGCAATAAACAACAGGATCCAAACAGCCCTTCCCATCAAAAATTCATAATCATAACAGACAATTAAAAAATTCCATCGGTTTCACCGAAATTTCTGAGTAAATCATTTCATTTCTGGACTAAACAAAACAAATCAATAGGAACAAGAAACACAAGAATTTCTTTAAATTGATGTTTCCAAGGTTTCCTATGAATTCCCGCGAAATTTCCAACATAATATCCACCAAAAAAACTGACGCAAACAGGTAAATGGATCTGAAACTTCACAACACATACGCTAGATCTAACTCACAATCCAAAATCACCAGAAATCGCCCAAAGCTCAGCCGATAAAACAAACCAAAATACGCACAAACGACAACAAAATCCACATAATTCACAAACTCAATTATAATCAGAAACCACCGCAGATCCAAACAATCAACAATCAAATCATCCATAATTTAACCGAAAAGAAAAATAAATCGATTCAGAGACGAGCAAATAGAAACGTAACGTACTATTCGGGATTCATGGCTGTACAGAGCAACGATCGGTCGAACCGCGGTGACGAAGATGAGGTTTCCGGCGAGAGTCCGAGAGGCAAAAGAGATCGTCGCCGGAGAGAAGATAAAATTCTTGTAGTACAAGAAGCCTATTATGTTGGAATTGTGCATCTGAAATAGCAGTTTTATATTAAGACGAACAGGTGTTCTGTTGAGGTGGTGACGTAGCTACACCCCCGAGCTCTTGCCATTTGTTTCTCGCGAATTTACCGAACAGCCCCTCCCCTTTGTTCCCAACACCCATGTCCCTGAAATGAGTAATATGGTAATTTCATATCTACCATCCCCACGCGCGGTTGAGCCAAGCGTTGGTTGCTTCGTCGCTGCTTCACATACGCGCCGAGAACGCACGTACGCAACAATGAATTATCCAATCAAAATTTGACACGTGTAAAAATCACGTAACAAAACTCTTCTTTGCTTTAACGAGGCCCAAGGTCAACAACGACGGTGGATCTTAACGTGCGGCTGGGATGACTTGGACTGTTGGGACCTCAAATTACTTTTCTACCCTTTTTCGCAATCAGTTAATCATCTGACAACTAATTTGGAATTAAATTAATGATTAATTATTCTCTTAACAATATATAAAAACTGAATTAGAGAGAGTCAGAGAAGAAAGCTCTGTTTGTCTGGTTGTGGTCTGAGTCTTCTCCTTCTGGTTGACAATCCCAAGAAGAAGAAGAAGAAGAAGCAAAATGTTCAGATCGTCGAGCAGCTCACGGGTCTCGGAGGAGTTCATCAATACGGCGTCGTCTTCTCCGCCGCCGAGCTCGAGAGCAAGCCTCGGAGGGTCGTCGGAGGAAGACCAGTTGCCGACGTACGATCCCCTCTCACACGTCGCGCGGAAAGAGCGGTCTCGGCTCAGATCTGCCGAGAACGCAATACATCTCATCCCCCTCCTCCTCATCTTCTGCGTCCTCGTTCTTTGGTTCTTCTCTTATCCTGGTGCGTTACCCAGAATTTCTATATTTGCTTGATTTATGTGTGTGCTGTGGTGAATGTATTGGTTCCCGATTGAGTTGTTATTAGATTCAGGTTGTTGCTTGTTCTGTGTACTTCGTATCGGATTCAGTGATTGTGTGTGTTGGGTTTGTAGATTCTATGGCTGATGAACAGTTTATGATTTTGTGTTGTTGAAGTGTGGTAATTGCATTTTTTTTCTTCAGATTTGTGGGTCTGTGTCTGATTTTTGTCCATTGAATTTAATGATCACATGCTTTCATTGTGTGTTGTTATTGGATTTGGGTCTCTATCACAATGCCAGAAATGTTTATTCATGGATATCTAAAGGATAGCCATATATAGGTTCTAATTGGTCCTATATCCTATATCCTTAGTTCTTTTTTGATTTTTGGGGCCTAATATTAGAAGTAGGGTTATATGGAAATTGAATTCTCCTGTCGGATTGAGTTATTTAGATTTGGGAGATACCAGTTAGGAGTGTGATCTCTTTGATTTGGGAATGTGATAACTGATAAGGCTTGCTATTTACTGTTATGGTTTTGTTTTGAAGCTCAAATTGATATCTGATTTCCAAACAATGGTGTTAACGATGTAACTTGTCACCAAATGTTGATGTTAAGGATGAGAAAATGACTGCACGTTAGATAGTTCAATCCATGATCTTCCCAAGAGTTCCTTAAAAAGGCATAGCTCAATTGTATACATATCGTGGATTGCCACATACTTATGCCATGAACCATAACACAGAGATCGTTGGGGTGTTCCCGTACTCATGTGTTCTGTATTTGGTTCATGGAGCCTACCCCAATTGACTGGGGAAAAGGCTAAGTTGTTGTTGTTGGCGATAGGCATTGCAAGAAACCCTTATTTAGTAGTCTTGCTACTCATTTCATATCCTTTTTGTTGTCGTTTTGTTGTTGGTGATATACATTGTTGGAAACCGAATTGCAGAGCAAATGAAATTCATGCTTGTTAGCTTGCTTGTGTTAAGTGCACCTGGCTTTGTTCGTAAAAGGGTTGCAAATATTTTGTTCTTAGACTGAAGTGCAATGCAAATGAAATCCGTGCTTCTTAGCTTTGCTTGAATCAAGTGCACTTGGCCTTGTTCTTAAAAGGGTTTTGAATGTTTTGGTTCTTGGCAGAAGCAGGTGCTCAGTATTGACATTGGATAGCAGCTTTCCACTAAAACTCAACCTAGACCAACTCAATCCTACAAAACAACTTGTTCATCACAAGCCTGCAAGTATTTCCCAGAAGAAAAAAAAACTCATATATTCTTCTACACAGGACAGCAGAGAGGAGTTCTAATCAATCCTCTCCATTTTTTTCATGTCAAAACGAGTTATATTACTGTTTTATTCGAACGAATGAGAATGTATGACACTGAAATGTAATTCTATTTGGAAAAAAATGACTTCTTATTGCTTAATTGTGATTTGTATAGCAACTTTGATTTTCAACACTTACCCATTGTTATGACATTAAAACCAGAACCCTCATAGAGGAGTGTAAGACGATGTCGTTTCATAATGTGTTTCCTATTCCTACTCCTTTTAGGTTCTTATTCTGTCACGCCTTTGGTATATAAGGTCGAGTTCTGTTACCCTGTATCTTTGTTTTCCACATCCATGGCAGCTTCGGGATCGAAACCTCTGGAACATTCCGACCCTTCTCCTCCACGACGGAGAGGAAGTTTATTTTCTGGGTCCGAGCTAAAGGAAGAGATTGCTAGCGCCAAACAAGAAGTGTGGACCAGGTTTCAATCCATGGATCCTCGTACCACCGGACGAGGAGCCGAGCCTGTCTACCGGAACACCAAAGGTCAACGGATATCAAAAATTGACTACCTGAGAGCTCGAGGAAAAGTCAAAGAAGAGCCGGAGGAGAAGAAGGAGCTGGAATGGGGAAAGGGTTTGGTTCAGAAGCGCCAATACAAAGCCATGCGCGAGAAATTGAAGCTCGAGAAGAAAAATCCGACTCCGTTTGCTAGATACAGAGATGATCCAGAATTGGAGAAGATGCTGAAGGAGAAGGTGAGATGGGGTGATCCAATGATGAAGAAGATGAAGAGTTCAGAGCCTGGTTTTGAGGATTTTGGGGATGATGAGAAGATGAAAGCTTCTGGGTTCATGGTTCCTCAAGATGTACCAGCTCAGAGCTGGATCAGGAGAGGTATCGAGGCTGTGCCAAATAGATATGGGATCAGACTGGGAAGGCATTGGGATGGAGTGGATCGAAGCATCAATGGTGGGTTCAATTGGATTTTATGGTTTTTCAAATAAAATTTTTGACTTTTTTGTGATATGTTTACTATAGAACACATATTATTACCATAAGTATGAGTTTGATTGCTTTGTTTTCTGGGTAAGTTGTGTTTGCTTGCGTGAACTGCTAATAAGATTGTGTGATGAAACCTGAAACAGCATCAAATTCAATGGTGGGTTCAATTGAATTTTCTGATATTTCATATAAAAATCTGAACTTTTTCGTGATTTATTTACTATAGGATTGTGTTTGTTTGTTATGATCTGTGAATAAGATTGTGTCATGAAACCTGAAAATATGCTAAAATTTTGTTTGTTCCAACAGGGCTCCTGGTTTCACTACCTTAGGCAATGATAAAGTTGTTGCATATACAGAACAGGCAACAGAGCTCTCCTACAACATATGCTTCAATGGTGGGTTCAATTGAATTTTCTGATATTTTATATAAAAATCTGAACTTTTTTGTGATTTGTTTACTATAAGTCTATAAAGCACATATTATTACCACAAGTATGAGTTTTATTGCCTTGTTTTGTGGGTATTTTGTGCTTGTTTGCTATGAACTGCAAATAAGATTGTGTGATGAAACCTGAAAATGTGCTGAAATTTGTGTGTTCCAACAGGGCTCCTAGTCTCACTACCTTAGGCAATGATAAAGTTGTTGCGTATACTGAACAGACAACAGAGTTCTCCTGCAACAAATGTGCTCAATGGAACGAACCGAGGCCATGCAATAAGTGTATTGTTGAGAGAGAGAGAGAGAGAGAGAGAGAGAGAGACTGCTTTGAACTTGATTGCACTTGCAAGCTTTCACTTTTGTATGAAATGAGAGCATCACCGGAGACTATGGTGTGGATTTGATTGCACTTGCAAGCTTTCACTTTGGTATGAAATGAAAGCATCATCGGAGACTATGCACTTGCACGCTTTCTTGCCAAAACTACTGAATCCACCAATGCACAACAAGCACATTACGCCTGAATTGGAAGTCATCTGATTTTTCACTATGGTATGAAATAAGAGGATCATCGAGAGACACAGGTGTGGACGTGATTGCACTCACGAGCTTTCTTGCCAAAACTACTGAATCAACCAATGCACAGTAAAGCACCTCGGCCTATATTGGGGTCATTATCGAGGCACTCTGGTCTGGATTTGATTGCAGTTTGCACTTGCAAGCTCTCTTGCCTAAACTACTAAACACTACAATGCACCTTGCCCCGGATTTGAACTACTCATGGGAACTTGCACTCTCAGTACGAACTAAGAGCATGGTTGAGAGACTGGTGTGGAATTAATTGCATTTGCAAGCTTTTTTGCCAGAATTACTGAATCCTCCTCCAGTTCACGACTCTTCCCGTTGATGCAGGAGGGCTCATTGATGCCAGCCGGTAAGATCCACGAGTTTTGACGAGCTCTGGAGGTCGTTTCTGGGCTGGTTCTGCACTTGCAGCTTGCTCCTTTGATATAGATGAATCAGTTTCTTCTGGGCCTGCAAGGATATATTTTATCCTTGTCCACTGAGGAAAACAAATACACAAAGCAGGTTATGGTGACTGATCTTGGCTATAGTTGAGGATACAAATAATAGATCATTGTGAAACATAGTGGGGTTAGTTACGACAGTCGTTTTTAGTATAATTTGTTTACACGACAACTGGGTACAGTCAAATCATCCAAACGATAACCAATTATGATATAAACTAGGAAGACTTGTCGCGCTTCGCACGATAGTCATATCAATGATTCATTTATTAATATTATTTTTATCTTTATTTGTAATTCAAATTATACTATAATATTATTTTGTAAAATTGATGGAGTTTATGGTTGCAGTGCAACTATGACATAAAACAAATTGAATCTTCAGAAACTACATTCCAATTCTATGTACATAAAAGCTTAGAGACTGAAAAAACAAATACAAAAAACAGGTTATGATGACTGATCTTAATAGATCATTGTGAAAGAGAGCGAGGATAGTTATAACAATAGTTTATAGTATAAATTGTTTACACGACAACCAGTTACAGAAAATTCATCTACACGATAATTAATATTGATACAGGGAAGCACTCTGGTGCAAACCAATGAGAACTAAGAACCAATCTCCTCCATTTAAAGTTATTTAATCAATAACTTGATTATTACATATATATATTTTTAACCTCAGTTCAAAATCAACTATTATTAATTAGTACTCAAGTGATTACGGAAATTTTCCAAGATAATTTTTACATTCATTTTTTTTCGGAAAAAAAATTGTGTGTTGAATAATGATTAATATTTGTGTTATAGTACACAATTTTTGTAAAATGGTTTATGATTTGTTGGGATCTCATTTAAAAATTGTCGGAATATCTTTATAATTAGTTGGAAGCTTTATTACAAGTTTTTGGAACATCATTAAAAATTTGTAGATAATTCATTAAGAAATGTTGGAACGTTCCTCATAAATTATTAGAAACCTCATTAATTGTTGGAATCTTAATAAGAAATTGTTGGAACCTCATTAAAATTTATTGAAAGCACGTTAAAGATTATTGGAGCCTCAATAAGAAGTTGTTGGAACGTCGCTCATAAAGTGTCGGAAACCTCCACAACTCGTTGGAATCTCATTTTGACAATAATGCCCTTTTGTAGTACGTAATGTTTATTTTAAAACTAAAATTCTAAAACTACAATAAAATACTATTAATGAAGTTATTCAATCATAACTTTCTATTTTCTTCGTCTAATAATTAGAATTGATTCTTAGTTTTCATTTTAAAAATGAACTTGCACCAGATTGTTATCCTAATGATATAAATCGTTCACTTTTCAAATATGATACAAAACATATGAAAAAGATGACGTAAGTCAAGGAGATAAAATCTTCGTTAAAACAAAATGACTACTTTATCCTTTTCCATCCCACTCTTTTTCTTTGATTGTCACACCAAATAAATTTCAAAACCACAAAACGATTGGCTCTTAAATGACCAACAATTACTATTTCAGACTTTACACATAAAACAATAAATAATCAACAGTTTTAAAGTGCAATTCTGATCATATTTTAAACATCACGAGTCAAAATCAGTCTCTTTCAAAATGCATATGACTATATCATTAATAATTGTTGACCTTTAAGAATTGTCACACCTCTAAAAGTCACAATTATAACTCAAGAAATTAAATTAAAATTGCAAGTGGTATATTTTCTTCTTCTTAAAGATAACGGAATCATTTTATTTAAAAGATAATTAGGAGCCTAAGGAACTGCATTATTAATATGTCTTCAATTAAAATAGCAACCAACCACTATAATTATGTAACAATATCATGACTTTGTTCACGAACACATAACACGAGCACCTAACATTTAATTTGATTTAATTTTAATACGATCCATTATATTCAAAACACACATTTATTGTAGCTTCGCTGTCTCCAGAAATTTGTGTGGATAAAAAAGAAGTTTTATATAATTATCCATTTATTGGCCAACCACGAATTTGTTGGCAGGTCCCCTTCAACCATTTATCAGTTGCACCATGTATCTGATGGATTGATAGGTCTCCTCGTGTTTGGATCCAATATTGATCGTACTTTAAATTTGACGAGAATAATTCAGTATTAAATAAGTATATCTTGTATTTCGTATAATATTCAGACCGGTCCAAGCTGTACACCAGAATGTACGAATAGAATAATTAAAGACAGACAACTGCAAACAACATAAATAACTCAAATAATACCGTTATTATCCCCACCAATATTTGGTCTTTGATAGGTAAAAGAAGTAACTCTCTTAGGAATCTCCAATAGGCTTGTAAACTTGTAAAATGTAAGTATTTTTTGCAAATTTAAGCTCCAATAAGACTTGCAAACTTGCAAATTTTTTGCAAGTCTTCAAAAAAGCTCTCAAATTTGAGAACTCCTCTATATTGGCTTGCAAAAATTATATTATTACTATATTACAACTTTATCATATCATTTTATATTAAAATATTAAAAGATTTGATTGATTTAACATTTGATCTAAAAATTTGCAAGCTATAGTTGGAGTTGATCACTATTTTTGTATATAAAAAACACTATATTAGTGTAATGATAACAAAAATTTGTAAGGGCATCTCCAACCCACTACATATTCAACAATTTATTACGCCATTCACACAAAACAAAAAGGTACTTTAAACAAAATTATGATACTAATAAGATTCGTAACAAAGACCTCATGAATATTAAATAAATTCTTAATCACTTGGCTAAGTTAATTTTTGATATAATTTTACAAAAGACGATATTTATATTTTATTTTATTTGATTAAAGCACTAAATTACCAAGTCATACATTTGAAAGCATGAAAATACATCCTAAAAATAAAAATAAAATAAGATGACAATTAATAATTCGCAATACTTATATTTAACATAATATGTTTTTATGATGTAATATTTTAGCAGACAATTTAGTAAGTTTTAACAAATTTTAGCAAGCAATTTAATAAGATTATATACACTTTCTATCAAGAATTAAATGATATTAATTAATCAAATAATATATTTGTAGTGGTTGAATAAAATAATATATTGTATATCATTTTATTAATAAAATATTCAAGGTTGACTTTTTGGTACAATATTTGGTGCATGGGTTGGAGTTGAACTACTTTTTATTATATAATTTACACCATTTTGCAGTAGAATGCACACAAAAATACAGTAATGGGTTGGAGATGCCCTTAACCACTGGCCTTACCTTTGATGGGTTGGATTTATTTATTTTTTTTTACAGTTATTTGTCTTGAGTTATCTCATATGTGTGTGTTCAGTACAGTTATGATAATCTGCATGAATTATTATTTATACAAAGTTTGGAGTCGATAGTATGTTCCCTATCTTATCATATATAATCAATAGTTTATGTACATGTTATGTGTTGATATACAATATATATACCATTTACATTAAAAAAAAATATACACAGATTGAATTAGTTTGATCACCTAATTATATTTTTACAACACCCTTATCAATGATGTTAGGTGATCAGCAAACCATATTAGCAATCATTATGGGACAAATGTTAAGTTGATATTTACTAATTCATTAAGAAAGATTAAGAAATCGTTTTTGGATGTGATTATGCTTAACACGGAAAATAACAGTTATAAAATCATTAGGGATAGACTATCTAATTTATTTCGATGTTTTTATGGGTAATTTGCAATCTAATGAAACCATAGATTGGAATTGATGTATTGAAAATAATTAGTTTCATTTTGGTTTAAATAATGCATTAGAGAAATCACCGTGGGAGGATTCCCGTCGTCATTCTTGATCGAGAATCCACCTAAGCTATGTACACGGAAGTCATCGTATGATGTAGTGGATTTAAGGGTCCGAAACCAACAGGGGATGTGTTGATGTATAGGGAAGTTACAACAAATGTTGGTGGATATATTACGTGGGTGGGCAAGTAACCTGACAATGCAAAGCCCGAGGTTTTACCTCGAAAGCTAAAGACAAAGAGATTGTTAGACTATTTCACGTATCAATCTCTGATCACTACGCTTTCAGTGCCTCCGGATTGCACCTCACCACCTCCGACATTATGAATGCACTTGGGTACCTCAAATTTTAGGCTAGTAGTTGCTTCATGTAAGTTCTTTCATGTTCCTCTACGTAGGTGTACTCCTTTTGTTAGGGTTGTAAGCCTTCCAGGCTTTGATTCCCCTTCTCGAGATTTTTAGCCTTTAATAAAATCCGATGTTTTGTTAATCCACAAAATAAAATACAAGGTTAGATTTTAACAAAATATTAAAGATTTTTAAATCTATTACCCTCACTTGTTGTAACACTCGTGTCTTCCCGTTTCTTTCTTTTATCTAACAAAATTGCATTCAATCTGTTTTCTTATTGACGTCGGATGCATAAGAAAAATCATCTTATTGTGTAATGGAGAGAACTATCTGAATTATTATAATTTTTATGATCAAGAATTATCATGATTTAGTTTCTATGGTTGTTTACCACATTATTTCATATATTACACGATGAAGTAAATATGTTGGAATAAAAAATTGAAGCCTATAAATAGGTTATTATAACAAGTGACTTTGCATAACATGGGATCACTGAAACCACACGTGGAAGCCGTGCAGACCATAGTCCCATCCAAGGTCACCGATCCGCGGCTGACCCGGAAAGTCTCAGTCGCCGGCGGCGGCACCGAGATTTTCGGAGGTTGCCTCCACGTGGTTCTTTACTACAACAAGTCGCCTGAGGCGGCGGAATCGGGCTGGGACGTCGCCGGATTCATTAAGGAGTCGCTGGGGAGGTCCTTGACGGAGCAACCTTTGCTTGCCGGACGGCTCCGGAAGGTCGGTGATGGGGACGGAGAGTTCGAGGTTGTCTCCAATGATAGTGGAGTTAGGCTTGTTGAGGCGAAGTTGGGTACGAGGTTGTCGGAGGTTCTTGTCTTGAAAGGGGAGGAGAAGGAAGGTGTTGAGGGCGAGCTTGTGTTTTGGAAAGAGATTGATATGCAATGTCCACAATTTTCTCCTCTTTTTTACGTTCAGGTTAGTAAAGATAGTTTACTTAATTTACTCACCGTATTGACATTATATAATATGGACAACATGTTATGTAGTCAATCTCAATCATTGGTCTAGTAGTTAAGACGTGATTTATCGTATATTTGTAAGACCCGATGTTTAAAATGTAGGGTATCACTGAGCTAGAGTTAAGTTAAGATTTACTGCTTTGTTTATCACCTGAGTTATATTTGCCTAACCTAACATTTTATCGTGCATCACCTAAGTGCATGGGCGGCCCAGCGGAGACGATGTAAGATACGTTGTCCAAATGTCTAAGCTACACAGTCAATGTTTTAAGCGGGGCAACCCATATGTGTTGCCCA
>JAYMSW010002109.1:0-14511 GCA_036897725.1 Erodium texanum | reverse complement strand
TATCGGTGCTATCCCTTTATTCAATATTCTTTATTAATAAAAAGAAATAAGAAAGGTAGAGAGAAAGAGAGAAGAGAGAAAGATGGGGGCTAGTTGACCTTGGTTTGTGTGTTGACAATGATGTTAGTTTCATCAATGTTAGGCCAAAGCTAAGCCAACAACGGTGTTTACCGATGCCAACACATAACTGATTGCAATATTAGCTCGCTAACGTCAATATTAACACCGGCTAGCACCGACGGGTATCCTTATTGTAAGAGTAAGGCTTTGATTGCTCACTTGTTCTTGTCTATGGTTCCAGCCTACTTCCAATAAAAATAAAATTAAAAGTGGCTATTGGGAATTTGTGTGTTATTTGTTCATAATATCTAATATAGAGATTAAAATAAAGCACGTGGGTGGGTTTTGGGAGTTTACTAAATATGAATTAGATCTACATATGGTCCTTTTTGTAATACGACCTGTCGTATTCAGATTACATTTATGTTAATTAATGATAATCAAACGAAATTAGACTAATTTTGACTTGTCATAGGAGGCACGTGAAAATTTCCTAGGCTGGGTAGGAAAGAAGAAAGGGTCGCGTGCAGCGCACCTGCTTGTTGAAGATTAATGTTAAAATAGTGTGTTTATTATTGGAAATAATTGAATGGCAAAGACAAATTGTTCAAGGAATCTGATTTCGATGGTGACTCTTAATTAGTGGAATTGACAACAACAATTTATATAATATTTCGTAATAAATAATTGAGCCTATATGTTGAACACGTGACTGGCATAATAAAGAACTTTTAATTAGTGATAGCTCAGCTACTATGATTGTTTTGGAGAGTAGCCTTGTTCAAAATTCAGCGTAGCACATTCTTATAATAACTAGAGTCCAACTTTAAAATGTGCATATATTTATCAACAAAAAAAAAGTGCGTATGTTTTTTTTATTTAAATGGACGATAGTAACACACTAGTTTGAGTTTTTAAATAGGTGTGAAGGGAGTTGTGTTCTCGTGTAATCACTTGAGTGCGAATTTTGGTGGGTAATAAAAGTGTTAGTTTCGTTTGACTTAAGGCAAGGCCATAAAACACATTGATACAGGTGCTGGCTCGGCACTGTAGATCTGCGGGGAGTTGAAGTTGAACAACGATGCCGATGAGCGTGACCAATCAGATGCGTGCTTACCACTCAACCCTTTCTCTCTCTCCACCCTTCAATCTCCACCTCCACACTGTTGGCCTTGTTTTTTTCTGACACTAGTTCCCAGACTATGTCCTGATCCTATCGGGTCCGAGGTGACAGTGTTGACACCAGTGCAACGTTGAACTTGCCCTTAGGTGCGTATCTATTGCATTGTCTGATATGGTATAGTTGTTAATACAAAACATATTTTCATTTAAAACTGACTGTATGAATTGTTATTTCTACCAAGTTTAGAGTTTGTAATGTTAATGTATTTAACATCTAATAATTAATATGTATATCATCATAATTAATATATAATATATACAGAAAAATAATAACCACGTCACATAAGACAGCTCCAAACACAATTAAAAGAGAATGTGATCTAAGATTACATTTTTCAATAAATTAATATGACTTGAATCTTGATGAAAAGACCAATAAACTAAAGCATCTCACTGCTAATGTTTATGTAGAATAAATTATTTGCACTGTTGTGGACAAAAGAAAGAGAGTGAAGATGATATAGACAGCTAGAGAGCACAAGAGTTCCATCACATATGAGAGGGGTGCAAGCAAGCTAGTGTCCTGGACTCGTGGTCCATATATATAATGTCTTTGGGGTTAAAGTCCACTTTTTATTAGCGTTGAAATATATATATTTAAAAAGTATTGATTATTTTAGTTCTAAGCGGTAAACAAAATATATCGATAGAGATTTTTTCTGTTTACAATTCGTTAAATTTAATTGTTTTCAGACTAATATTTTTTGAAATTCCTAAAATACCCCTCTCCAAAAAGAAACCATAAACTATTCAAATCCTAAATAACGAACTATACACTTCTTTCTCCCCCAATGTGAACCCTAAAATTATACCGTCTCCTCCGAAACAAATCCTAAAACTCTATCTTTAAATCAGGAGATAAAATAGTCATTTCATAAAAAATTAACGGTGTTAGTTAATTTACAAACAGAAAAAATATTTATCGTTGATTTTTATTAACGACTTAAATTAATTCACCAACATTTTGTATAGGTTTCCATATCTTTACGTAGCCGATGGCTCAATGCAACTCTGGTTTTGGCTTATCTCCAAAACTTGGTTAAGGTTCGCTTTCAGAACCCACCTATTAATATTGTAGTGTCTGTTCTCTCTGACCACTCTCAACTCTGGTCCATGTCAATCACTAACCCGTTTCATGCCTTGAACCTGTAGCTACAGACAATTTTTCATTTTGACACGTGTTTACCATGCACACCCTCGATCAGGTCATTGATCAATGTATCTATCACCACACATGTTTCGGGGTTGTACCTGAATTTGACCCTATTTATAATCATATGTGAGCTTACAAATTACTTATACAGTAGTCTTTTGTCAGTTAAATTAAGTTAGATACCTATTAGTATTACCTCCCAATGAGTTAATTTGTCAAGCACTTATATAAAGCCCTATAGAAGATATATATCTCAAATAACTCCCCTCAAGAGTGGTTACGTATAAATTTATTTTATGTGATATAGTATAAATAAAATTCAGTAATGTGATGTTACGAATATCATTACATGGTTGTGTAGATTTTATTAGAATAGATCACTTATATCAGGTTGAGTTTCACAATTAAAATATCAATCTTGGTTTTTTTTTTGTTATCGTCAATATCAGATGTGATTACAATCTCAACACTCCTCACTTGTAGTCTACATATGAACTTTCTTTAACCTTTTTTTTCTGTGTTTTCTATATTAGGTCATAACAAGACTAGACTTCTGTGTATATACACCATAACTCTTGGGGAAGCTAAAACTCAAACTCGAGCAGGTCCAAACCAACTAGCTATTACTCAGATATCATATAAATATTATTAAAACATGCACTTAAATGAGAAGGAGCTCTCCACCTAAAAAGTCAACATTGATCTTGAACCCATCCGGTTACAAACCAAACCAACAACCACCTGGTTGCTGGGGGACGTGGAGAACCCAACGGTTAACTCAACTATTGAAGCTAGAGGTCAAAAGTTCCACATTGAGGCTCAGGACCAGGAGTGTGGGTGCTAATCCACGTTTTAGAACAGTACAAATCTACGATATGATTGGTCCCAAGTCAAAGGCATGACATGCTTCACAGACACTTCTCTTCCAACCATAAGCAGACAAAGACAACAAATTGGCCTCGTGGTCCATATTCGTATTGAATGAATGATTGAGTGATACAATAAATGTCACATATATAATGCAGCATGGGTACAATATCAATGTTACAGGCATGAAAGGTTGGTATGCGGGCACGGAGAGACCAATTAACCACTTTAGGATAGGTTCATAAACAACGAGACCAGGAGAAATAAGTCCGATTATATATGCATGTTCTTCATCATAAATGAAATGTAAGGTTGTCGGGACCCATGTTTAAAAGAACAAGTAATCAAAATGACTTACGAACATGTTAATTCACGTCTTAAAATTTATAAAAAGGTATGAATGTGAAATCAGAACATAGCAAAAACACAGATATATATCCACGACAAGAGAGATACAAGTTTTATCCCCAACTTTAGTATTATAATATTTTCATACGAATAGGATATTGTCCTAAAACATAACCGATAGACTTGCGTACCATGTCTTCTGATTAAAAAGCCCAGTAATAGGTAGGGCCACTGCCAGGCCCAATGCAGATGAACTTCAGCCCAATACATCATATATGGTATGGGCCGTGGTGCTGCCCATTGGGGGCCACGTTGAGCCCCCGACCCCATAAACAACCAGATCGTGGCTAGCGATCAAACAAATTCAAGACATATTCTACAATCTACATAGCTTCGATCACCTTTCGGAGTGCTGATCAGTGATTGTAAGAAGCTAGCCTCACTACTACCTTTTGTTAAGCGATCTGAGAATCAAGTGACTCACAGATTAGCCAGACTCGATTCCCCATGCCGATCGCTCTTTTGATTCTGTTTCTATTCCGTTAGCTATTCGGTCTGTATTCCAGACTGACTTAGCCAACCAATAAATACAATGGTAGTTTTTTCTCAAAAAAAAAAAAGAGAAGACATTCTACAATGTTGAGGCTCTAAATTCTAGGATTGAGAAGCTAGCAACTGTGTTGGCTGAAGAGCAGGAAAAAAAAAATCACGACAACGATATAAAGATAAAGCATCGGAAAAAGAAATAGGAACAGAAATACTTGATAGTGTCCAAGATTAATAAAAATCGAAAAGTACCTTTACAAGCTTTTCGTTGCTGCTTCCACTAGAACTTCTCTGCCCAAATCTGATGGAAGGCAGACAAAGCTGGAGTAGAAGAAGCAAAAAGAAGCTTCGGCAAAGGGCCTTTGCTCCATAATATGCTGAAGGGTGTTACAGATATAGAAAGTGCCTCTCACTGTTCATGGAGGCCATTGCTTTGTTCAGGAACATCCAAGTTGATCCTATAAATGTGAACTTGTACATATATACGTGCAAGCACCAGAGGTTGCTTTACTCAAGCAACGTGTTGTAGCCATTTCGATTGGTAGCTTTTGGCCCTTCTCGGGGCAATTATCTCAATAGCGCTGAGGATGCATTTGTGGTAGGAAAAGTCTTCGTCAGTGCCATCAGCTCTCTCCAGGATAAAGCAGCGGGCGTTTTTGTATTCAGAATGATACCCGACCTGTAAGCATCGGGAACACAAGTATCAACAACTTATCCCAGCCGATCAATCTATAGTATGAAGTTAATTATAGGGTAAACTTCACATAACTACCTTTATGAGTAGTCCACAAACACATGAATCTTTAATTATATTAGCATTTAATTGGGTAATACTATATGGCAGAATGGTAATTCCTTTATACGTATATGTTATTGTGTGTGTACCTTAATGTTTGCTGCTCCAGAACCGATCTTCTCATCTCTTCGAGGGTGAAAATACAATGCCTTCATCAGAGTCGATTTGTCATCGTCACTCAATCTGTGATCAATGGGGTACCTTCAGAGCACCAAGGAGCATGAAGTGAGTAAATTGCACATAGAATAAGCAAAGGAAAATTATTAATCATATCATGTTAACAATGGTTTAATCATGAAATTGCTGTATCATGCCATTATTAATCGTATGCAACAGCAAAAATACAGATAAGAAAAGTAGCGCCAATTCAGCTAAATAAAAGACCATTTTTATGGAATTACTTACTTATGTAACATGGACCTCAATGCCTGCCCCAGCTTTTGAATATCATTCAACGTCCAAAAATTTCTCAAAAGGGGTTTAGATATTTTTGAGAATTTTTCAGACCATTTTGTAGAACCATTATTTGTAAATTCGAATTTAGCACCAGCTTTTTCAGGCTCGTGCTTCCAGGGTACTCCGATCTGTATGTTCTGCTTGAACTCTTCACTAGCCAACACGTTATAGATGTTTATGGGATTAGCAAGTTCATGCCCCTAATCAATGACAACAGAATAGTGAAGCAATATAAGAATTGTAAAATTAATAAACCACTGAAACAAAATTGAAATATTTGACAAGGATGGCTGATGATTAAGTTTATACAATTGCTAATCAACCATAGAAATAATTAGTTCAACAAAAAGACGAAGAAGAAAGGGAAAGAACAGAGGACCATGATCATATCCAAGATGAAGGTATGATTGAAAAATTTATTCGACGACAGATTACAAATTATGCTGAAACTGGTATTATTGGTACACTAAATGATAAAACCACATTTGACATGAATAATCTAAGGTTATGCAGAATTAAGATTTGATTGCACTAAAACGAGACAAAATAGATTGACTTGAAGACTCAGCTACAATATACATATATGGGGGAAGTCAATATTCACACACAAGCATACAATATTTTCCTACATTGGGATGAGTTGGCATTTAGCAATCCAAAATGCATGATTAGAGTTGATTTTTAGATTGAATATTTTCAATAACCAAACTCCCGAGGCTCGGTACATTTTCAAAAACATAAATAAATAAATAAATACCTTTCCAGAATATATAATATCGAATTGTCCGCCAGTACCAGTAGGAGGAACTTTTCCCCATGCCAATGCATCTACACTCCCCTGAAGTTCATCAATGATTTGAGACTTGGCAGCTTTGATAAAAGTCTGACCAGGAGTCTGTAACAATTTCGATACAGGAATATGAATTACATCTACAATATAAAATTCATTCAAGCTTCAAGAGTGAGCAAGATATGCATGAAAACTAACCGAAAAGAAAGCTAGCATAGAAGGTGAAGACACGGATGCTAGCTGTTTTTGCCGTGCTAAGCCTTTTGCATTTAAGCCAACGAATTCCCCTGTGGTTGATAGGCAATTTGCAAGCAGTAGCAGATGTTGAGGAAGTATACTCTTTCCAGTGTCTGATGTTGCAGAATCAAGACTCTGTGTTTGAAACAGTTCAGAGTTATGCAATAGTTGCAGACAATTACCATTTGCAATCAGTAAAAATACTCCATCCATCCAAAAATAAGTGCCAATTTTCACCATTTACAAAAGGGAGGAGTTGCTAAAAACTACCCTTATGAATCGGTCACTAACGGAAAATTGTTATTTTTTAAATAGTCATTTTGTTCAAAAACTAACAGAAATCTAGCTGCAAACGTTCTGTAAACAAATGGTATCTTCAAGTCTTTTTTTTAATCAAAAGGTAGTTTTCCATTTGTGACCAATTCATGAGAGTAGTTTTTAGAAAATTCCCTCCTACAAAAAAAGCATCCGAATTTTAGTGCTAGACTTTCCACCCTTCACTTAGTACTTTCATGTGCCCGTGACTCAAGTAATTATACCTAACTTATTGAGGGGTATTAATGGTAATGATTTAATAACCAATTAAAATGGAAAGTAGACACTAATTTTGGAACACCCAATTTAGGAAATTAGGACATTTATTTGGACCGAGGGAGAAAACAAAATAATGGAACAAAACGAAGAAGGGTTGGGAAGAAGAAGACTCACATTAAGAAAATACTTCCATCCCACGCCTATTCCATACACTGAAGAGAAATCTTTAACGTTTTCAGGATGACTGCGAGTCCAATCAATTATTTCCATTACCGGGAGGCAATTATTCATAAGTGCACTCCAATATCTTGTTTCACTGCAGTCACCTGACATTGAAACCCTTAAGTAGAGTTCACCTGATGGAACAAGCCGATTTTTTTGTTGATTTGGGAGATCTTTCCATAAAATATCCACCTTCTTGATCTCAGCAAATCCTGAGGAAAATCGATCTCTGTGAGCTTGAGTAGCAAAAATAAAAAAAAGCAATACAATTGAAGAGGATATATAGTATATAACCGACCCTTCAACAAATAGAACATTGGCCATATCATTTAAAATAAATACGCATAAAATAAAAGAGAGGATGCAAAAGAGACCTCTTATAACTGTTCCGAGAAAGAAAGGTATCACCAAGTCACGAACTGATTCTAAAGGCAAGGAAGAATTCCTGGAGCTCTCAATTATTTCAATAGTGATGCAAAATGTATCATTATCCTCTCTTTGCATATCATCATCACAACAATCCCTGCTAATCAATCAAGTCAAAAAACAACACTAAAGTTTAATTTCTCCTACACATTCATTAGTGTATATGTTCAAGTTAGAATGAAGTTTCGGGTTTATTCAAATTCAAGAGAAGTTAACATTTCACTTAATATATATTTATAAATAAATAAACTGACATAAGCTGCAAGGTGAATGAACATCACAATCAAAGAGTTGGCAAAACACTTTCAAGTAACAATGTGAATAAAACTTGCAAAATAATTCCTCAGATAGAACAAAAGGTAAGAAAACGCACGAAATTCATGTGGATCTTATGGCCAAAGATTAGGAAATTGTTAGTTAAAGTTAAATGCTCAACACAGCTATTAAAGCACAAAACCAGATGATATCAAACATAAACAGTATATAAATCCCTTTATGAGAAACAGAATTCCAAAATCAAACAACTTACTTGCTCATGATATGGCAATTGGGTAGAATGGTTCTTGATCCTGTTCTAGTGGAGTTCAACTTCTTGTAAAGCGCATCAACTATAGAATGTACTTTTAGTCTTCTCTTTTTCACAATTTCCTGAAAGCAAACAAATTTATACAATAGAGTGGGACTTAAATAAACACCGAAAGCAAACACTTTTCTAGCTTACACTACCTTGCACACATGAAAATGGCAAACCCATGGACTGATATTTGTCTGGCTAGTCCGGGGAGAGAAGCTAATACAGAAACACTATCATTATGAGGAATATTCAGAAACATGAAAGGAAAGGGCAAGGGAATGAGTTAAAAGAACTTACTTTATCATAAAAGTAGAAACAATCTCCGAAAAGAATAGTCTCTCCAAATGAGTCTTAACCTCTAATGCCGCATACTCAAATCCATGCCTCCGTTTCCCGAGTTGCTTGGATAAAAACAGTAACATAGTTCGGGGACCACTTTTTTTGAAGCCACATTCAAGCACACTCTGTATCATAAAATCAGAAGGCACAAAAAGTTAGTAGGCTAGTGAAGGACACTGTCTATACATTAGTATGTCTAAGCACACAGGAATGGGAAAGAAAGAGAGAGCACCTTAAGATTTAACAGAGGTGAACTTTCAAGTACACTAATTGGTTGATCCAAAGCACTATAAGCGGCCTCGGAAATGGCACTAGCGGACAATGAACCCACAGGCTGGCCCACCATCTCATCCAAAGCGTTGTCGTTCTCATCAAACGAACCATCACGATATGAGAACTGAACAAGTTGTTTTCCATACGTGTTTCTCACTGTACCGTCATACGCAGCGTACAGATCACGCATGAAAAACATAAGCTTTCGGTTCAATGTCCCGGGAAGCTCGGCGTTATCACTAAAAGAACTATCTCTATTTGTAACGGAGTGAACAAAACATTCCAATGGATTCAAGCCCGACAGAAAAGAATTCTCCACCACCGCGTAGGGGATGAAAGTCCGAGCACACTCGAGAGTATCTCGAGCCTTCTTTTTGTTCCATGCCGCACAAGAAAGCTCATGTGGTATTCCAAATGACAATGGAACCAGTGAGTGTTGCAGGCCCAGACACATGCTGTGTTGAACCATTCTCAGCAGGTTACCCTTGCTCCCGGACTTAAACATAGCCATCAGAGAATTGTCCTTACTTGCATGTTTGAAGAATAAACTCTGAATGTCCCGAAAGACTTGCTTAAATGCATCAACAGAAGCTTGACTTAATGCAGCTGATTTCTGCTTTTCAAAGCATAGGAATTCCGCTTCAGACATCATTGCACTTTTATCGTCTTCATCACTTCCAGCAAGAAAATCCCGACTAGAATCAACCATCAACTGTTTAAAGTTGCATGTCTGCTCCGCTTCTCTCAGGCCATAAAACATATCATCGATCATGTTCGCCCGCGAATGGGAATCCGATGAGAGATACATGTCCGACAGTGAAACACTCAGACCCCTTCCAGTCAACCAATCACAAAGAGCCTCCTGCGCTGTGTACAAGAAGTGTAGAACCTTTTCCGGGCAACATTCTACCACACTTTGGAAGATGTTCCCCCCGGCTCGTAGCCAATCAGCTCCCTCGGAATAAGACATGACCTCCCCATCACGGATACAAACGCCATTCTTTGGAAACTCATAGTTAAAATTTTCAGGGAGGAGCATGCTAAAAAGTTGCTTGCCGGTCCAAAGACAGGTATCAAGGGAAGGAGCTTTGATGATTGCAGGTGACGGCAACTCATGATCACTGAACATCCGAAGCTGCTGCATCTGAAAATGGTTTAGGAAAACCCCGTCCTCCATAAGCAGATGAATGGCTATTAAACTATCTTGACTTAGTGATAGAAGATTCCTACCACTCTGCCCATTAATTATCTGCTTATCTAAACCAACAAGCTCAGACAACTCCACCCTTGCATCAATTGATTGGGGAACATACCCGTGAAAGCAATCACCATCAAAATCACCATGAAAGGGTGAACAACAGAGTGGGTTAATTGAAACAACAGAGGTTATGGGAAGAACCTTGACCGATAGCGCAACAAGAGAATGATGATGTATGGAGGGAGGCCGATTTATCAGCAACAAATCTCCGTCACTTAGAGGCCGAGGTATAGTATCCCCAATCCGCAGATCATCGGTATTACGTATAGAAACCTTTTCACCCTTTCTCCGAACATACACTTCTCCTTTCTCGAGAATACGTAGATCACAGCAAGCACTCAACTTTTCCCAATTCCAAGTATTTAGATTCTCCGAAACCTGCAACTTTTCCGCAACATAACACGGTATACCGATTTCGTTGAGCTTTAAATTAGGATTACCCGTGACAACCATGCGGAAGCAGTGATCAGACCGCTTCCCAAGCACAACATCTTTAGTCCATCTCGAGCCAGCCGACTGAGTTGCTGTGTCTTTAATCTTGATTTGTTCGGTAAAAACTGATTCCTTATTTGACGAATTTCCAGGGCTAAGCTGCGTTATGAAGCGACAAAAAATTAGAATAAGCAAAAGAGTTGCAGAACAATTAAGTATGAAAGAGGGTTAACATTATTATTGATCCTCCAACCATACAATGTGAAACACCTGTATGGTTGGATGGCCAATAATAACTTTAACCGATACGAAAAACACGAAAAACAAGGCTGCACACTTGCCTTGGAAACTTTTAAGCAATCCATAACATAAGATCCAAGCTCATTGGATTTGCCTCGGAAATCAGTCAACTTTTTAAGAGCTCTAGTGAGGTCATCCTGCAACAATGAATCAGGTAAACCAACTGCGTGAGGAAAGGTGGAAAATATTGTTAGCATGTCCGTCTCATGTATATTGTGTATGTTTATTTTACCACCAAAATCCAAAAACAACTAAAGTATATACTCACAAATATCTGACAATGCATAAGCTCTGTCACACGATGAGCATTGGGGGTTACGGGGAAACAGCTCAAAAAGGGCAAATCTGTACTAGGAATGAACTGCTTGATGAACTCTGGATCAACATCTTTCAACAAATCATAAACCTGAACAACAAAAACAGGAATTGCAAGCACATCATGGTACAATGATACATCTAACGTAAATTAGTGCTTACAGCATAACAGGAAATTAAAGCATATCACTGTCATAAAAATAAATAAATTGCTTCAGTAATCCAGAAAATAAATATGGTTTTAAAGGGGTATAGCATAATAAGGGTGGTTTTTTTTATATGGAGGCTATGAATTCCCACAAACAGCGAAATAGGCTTTCGTAGGTTATAAGTGACCAAAATGGAGGAAAGATATAATTTCTTTCATCTGGCGTATATCTCCAAAACAAAAAAAAAAGTAAAGGATAAATTGACAAATATTAGATGCTAAAGAGAATCACTAATGACAGTGGCATTGCCTTGTAAACAAGTGTGATTTTATAACAGATAACAAATTTAACACTGTTAAATCATATTCAAACTATAATCCCCGTATCAAGTGTTTTGCAATTGTTACAATTTTGTTATAATCAATATTTCTATTAATCGAATGCACGTAGTTCCTTGTGGTCTAGTTCTTTCTAGTGGAACTATGTGTTCATGACGACACAAAGCCATATAAAAATGTAATACCTTCAAATAAAAATGTGCATATTTAGGTCATATTGTTTACCATTTTGGGAGTTAAACTTGATTAAACAAGAAAATTAATCATTAGTGCCTAATAAGTTAAAAATAATAATTGCTGTTTGAGGGACATTTCTGTAGAAATGCTGTTTGACACGCCTTAGAAAGAATATGGATCTTCAGTGGAGACACGTACAATTGAGAAGGTCATCTTACCTGGGCAGGTGTCAGAACTCTTTTGTTAGGCCTTATAGAACTTTCATCTTGTTGTTCGCCCTTTGGAATAAAATCCCAGTAGTCATCTGGTATCAGTGCCTTGAAACTTCTTTTTAGCTTGGGACACTTCTCAATTACTTCTACAACAATTGCAGTTTTTTTAAAAAGTTCCTTGGACGAGACTTTAAACTTCATTGGCGGATACCAGCAGCGTGGATTTGGCTAATAATAACACAAAACACATTTCTGGAATTAAATAAGTGCAGAATGGATGAATATTCATAACCAAAGTCATTGAACTTACAATGCAATATCGGCAACCACCACCCTTTTCCCCAAGAAGCATGGATAGTGCATCAGTGCCCTGGTGGATGAACAATGAGAAAATGAATACTGCTACCAACCACAAAGAGAACATGAATATAACAATGATTATTTGAAATATACATTTAGCTCAGAACTGATGATTGTTTTACTTTGCTTTATGTAGGCATGAGAGTGGAAATTAGTTTTCCAATTGTTAGTTGTAACCAACTAAGTTTGCTATAAGAGTGCACAAGTAAAAAGTCAAAGCATAAAAACAATTATCTTTCGTGTTCTTAAAAACAAAAGGTACATATGCAAATACATTAACATACAAATACCTAAAAACCTTCATATATCTATCAAAGTTTAGCCAATAATGCAGGGTTTCAAAGTTCAGCAAGAGGATGAGGTACCTGACCTTGACCTTTAGATTTTTCCGAATAGATTTACATCCTGGACAGATTTTATTCAAAATCTGTGCAACCTCTGACAGATAATAAGGATGGAGCACATTAAATGGAAATTTAATAACCCCAAAATGACCTGAAAACACAAAAAAAAAAATATTTCAGCACAATTTCAAGTAACAACATTGCAAACAAGAGCACATCAGCTAATTTGACTTTCATGTAAATCGTCCACACACACCTTCACAAAAAGATTGTCTATGTTTACCACCACATGTGGTGCACTGATCAGATGGATTTGGAAGGCCCAACCTAGGATCAGTGACTTCATTGGGTGCCTCAATAGCTAGAACAGATAACCTCTCCTGCAATAATATCATGTCAGTAAAACAATACTCTATATCTCATATAAAGACTGTTTTTGTTTGCTATACCTTAGAACAAATAGTCTCTTCATAGGTAAAACTAAAACTAAAAATGGGCATTTAATTAAATGTGCTAACAAGACCAAAGTCAAATATTCACAGCAAATAAGATGATTATAAATCATGCAATAGCTCCACATAAATAAA
This sequence comes from Erodium texanum, assembly GCA_036897725.1. Taxonomy (NCBI): domain Eukaryota; kingdom Viridiplantae; phylum Streptophyta; class Magnoliopsida; order Geraniales; family Geraniaceae; genus Erodium; species Erodium texanum. The sequence continues at coordinate 1,236 of JAYMSW010002109.1, read as the reverse complement.
ATAGAATAAGAATTTTAATAAAATGGACACCAATGGGATAAAAGAACATGGAAGTGAAATTTGACAACCAGCAACCTCTTGATAATCTTAAAATTAGTAACCATATCATGAAAATAGTAGTACCTATACCAGCATAATCACTACTTTAACCGAGCTATTTTTATTTCTTTCAATTTATTGATAAGAAATAGTAACATTAAATCTGATTATGGAAATAAACAAGTCATCCATATTATAATAAACACAAGTTACTACAGATGGTCGTTCATACAATAAATTCTACTCAAAGAGACCAACTTGAAAACAAGTAAATAGTCAAGATAATATAGTACTTGCCTTATCCGTGTTAGTCAAAACACTAAAATTTATGGCTGTAAGAGTAGCAGACGGCACTTCCTGTTCTTCATAAAATTCTTTGTCCGTCGTGGTAAGAAGTGACTTCATTCTCACAAAAACAAGGAACCTACATGGCGTATACAAATCATTAAACCAGACAAATATGGCTTCACTCTTACAAGTTCCCTTTGATCTACCCAACCAAACAGTCAACTTACTTCTTAAACACAAAGACTAATCAACAAGCATGCAATAGCTAACACCATTTACACTCATTACCAACTCCCCTGTTCTAAACAGCTCAAAATTGATCATATCAAACAAAACAAAACAAAAAACACAAAACTCCAACTACAGTGAACCAAACCAGCCAGAACACAAAATCTCAATCCACATTGTGAAGAATCCCATTCTCTAAACCTCCATTTCACTATCCTTCACAACCTAGAGACTACCGTTACATGCATACAATCACAAAGAAACTGCCATAACGAAATCGAAATCAAAACAATGTTCATTCACACGGAACAAATCGGAGACACGGAATCGGGATCATCAACACGAAACGCTAATCACAAATGCGCAAAAACAAATACAACAAAACCATCGATTACTCACTTTTCTCCCGAGAAGAAGCTCGAGCTCTAGCTTTCCTTCTTCGCGACGGCGCGAGTCCAGAAGCGAGTGGAGTTCGAGTTCGGGACTGCAACGGAACGCGATTTCACAGAGATTCTGAGAGGGTTTCTGCGGAGAAGAAGAGCGGGAGCGGTAGAGAAGGGAAGGGGAAAGGTGCGGAAAAGGAGAAGCTGCTGGGTTCGGCAGAGAGCCGAGCATCAATACTCAATAGGGACTGTGAAGAGACCAATACCGAGACAAAAGGCCTGTCAGGTACATTACGTT
>JAYMSW010002108.1:0-14513 GCA_036897725.1 Erodium texanum | reverse complement strand
ATTTATGATATTGACGGGACCTATATTTACATAGGGGTTTTCCCAAAAATTATTATCTTATCGAATTTTGTTAATTTTACCATTGGCCCAAGTCGGGACCAGGAGAATTTATTATTTTATCGTACTTATTAATTTATCGAATATTAATTTATAGAGGTTTTACTGTATATAGTGTTTTTTTTGTTATGCTGGTAATATTTGGTAATCCATAATTTGGAGTAGGTTATAAAAATCAAGAAGATTAATTAACTGAATGAATATCCATTGTACATTATACCAAGAGGAAGGAATCAAGGAAGATAATTTTTTTTATTAAAAAAATTAGGTTTTTTAGTTTAAATTTTCAAGAACAAATCTGTCATTTTAAAACAAATAAAAATATAACTTGAGAATGTTTTTTCTAGTAAAAAGAAACTTAGGATTTTCAAAAATAATAAATAATATACTACACTTCTTTTTATTAAAAAATAAATCCCCGAGTTTATACCGTTTCATCAATCATTACAGCCTTAGATGTTTGTCGGAAACGCCAAAAGAAAGTACGTCAAAACTGATTCTCTAGCCGCAAAAAGAATGATTTTAAATTTTCATTATATATATATATACAGGCAGATATCTGTCACGCTTACCAGGTGCTAAAGAAGGGTGGGCTGAAGGATGAGAACATAGTGGTTTTCATGTACGATGATATCGCCACAAGCAAATGGAACCCGAGACCTGGCATCATCATCAACCATCCCAACGGCACAGACGTCTACGCCGGCGTCCCCAAGGTTCCTACTTAATTAACTCTTCATAATATTGACTTGAGATGCAGATGCCTTGCTTGTTCTTAATCCTATACAATATGTATACAAAATATATGTGATCAAATCAAAGAGATTTATATGATGATGATCAATTATAGGATTACACCGGTCGTAGTGCCACTGCGGCGAATCTGTATGCAGTGCTCCTCGGTAACAAAACAGCGGTGGAAGGTGGTAGTGGGAAGGTCGTGAACAGCAAGCGGAATGACAGGATCTTCCTTTATTACTCCGATCATGGAGGTCCCGGAGTTCTTGGTAAGCTCATTAATGCTTGTTCATGCATGCATGCACGATTTCTGATTAACTCATGAGTCCTCTGTTTGATTATAGGGATGCCAATTGTGCCTTTTGTTTATGCCAATGATCTTATTGCAACGTTGAAGAAAAAACACGCCTCTAAGGGCTACAAGGAAATGGTAATGTACATAGAGTCATGCGAGAGCGGGAGCATTTTCCAAGGCTTATTGCCCAAAGATATCGATGTTTACGTGACAACTGCTTCAGCTCCAACAGAGGATAGCTGGGCAACTTACTGCCCCGGGACCGACTCGCCTCCGCCTCCAGAGTACACAACTTGTTTGGCTGATGTGTATAGTGTAGCTTGGATGGAGGATAGGTATATTATATATAATATATGTCATGTGTATTTATATAAGGAAATCATTTTATCTGATGGTTTTTTATATGGTGCAGTCAGAGTCATAATCTGAAGAAGGAAACGGTTAAGCAACAATACAAGAGAGTAAGTCAACAAAACCTTAAAAAATGAGTTAATATTCCAGCCAGGGGTGTGTAGTTAACGTAATTAGTTATGTGTTGTGCAGGTGAAAGATAGGACATCAAAGTTCAACGGTTTTGCCAATGGTTCTCATGTGATGGAATATGGAAAGACGAGTATGAGTAAGGAGAAGCTGTTTCTGTACCAAGGTTTCGATCCTGCGTCCGCCAACTACAATGTTCGCCCCGATACGCCGTTTGATGGGGTCGTTAATCAAAGAGATGCTGAACTTGTCTCCTTATGGCACCAGGTGATGACTTTCTTACCATATATATATAGTGCAAGAAATTAGCTAAAATAGTTCAACTAAAAGCTAAAACTGAATTAAAAATTCGAACTTGTATCCTTGAGAAACCAAGCATTGATAGAGGACCATATTATAGTTTTATGTTTATTGCAGTACAAAACAACCAAACATGGGTCTGATGCGAATAAAGAATTGGTCAAGGAGGCGAGGGAGAAAGTGAGGCTTAGAGCTCATCTGGACGGGAGTGTTAAGTTGATAGGACAGATACTGTATGGAGCAGAACGAGGATCCTCAGTTCTCGATTCAGTCCGAGCACCAGGCTTGCCGCTTGTTGACAATTGGGAATGTTTGAAAACAACGGTAACATACTAACAATGACTAGATCTTGGAGACAGATGTTGTATCTGACGTGTATGTGTGGCAATGTTGTAGGTGAGGACATTTGAGAAGCATTGCGGGTCGTTGACTCAGTATGGAATGAAACACATGCGAGCATTCGCCAACATATGCAACAGTGGGGCGTCTATGGAAGAGGCTGCTGTGGCTGCTTGCAGTGGCTATGAGGCTGGGGAGTGGCATCCCTCTAACAAGGGTTACAGTGCATAACCATATCATCCTCAAAATATGTGATTTATCATCTAGTATTAGCGTAGCGTACAAATAAGATGTAATTGGAGTACACAAATCAACCAATTTGGAAAGAGTCTGAAATCACCAACTCTTGCAAAATAGACAAATCTTGATTCAACTGTCTACTAGTTTCCACCAAGCTTTGTTCAATTAGCAACTTGTTTATGTTGAAGCAAAACTTATTATTTGTTGAATGAATGTATGAAATTAACAATACAAGACCCTCCACAAGATAACTCAATCTTATTTTTAGGATAAAACGAAGTATTGGGCCTATAGTACATCAATCTTAGAAAGTTTAAGAATCAAAAGTTTAGTCCTCCTATTTTTATATAAACAAGTGAACCTAAAACTTGATACACATTACTGATAAAAAATAAAAACATCTTCGATCAGGGCTCTTCCAAGCTATCTGCTGATTAGAACTGATCTTACCTGCAAAACATTAGTCTGATTGCTTCATTGAGAACCTAACATTGTTACTGGAATTGTGTTGGATCAAGCAATGACTACAACGTTAGATTTAAAACCTTATTACCAAATTCAGTTATGTTTACAAGTGGGCATGACCTGAAGCTTGAAGCTATGATCAGGTCCAACACGGAGAGAGAAGAAGAACAAAACAAGCAGCCTCCTTTGAAGAATCCAATAAAAACCCAATATTCAGATTGATGTTTATGGATCTGGGTCATGTCTGCTTCATGAGAAAGGTAATCAATGTTGATTACATTCACAATCCTTTCACACATGTCTAATGTAACCTAAAAACTGCAATTTTTGTTTCACCCATAAGCATCTCTGAACTGTGCAAGTCAGTTTCTTTTTCCTGATAGAGTCCTATACTACTTGCATGTCATTTGGGCACTTTTTCTTGAAACCCAAACTCCTTATATAAGGTTCTATATTCATTTGTTCCCATCACACTTGGTGGCCTGATTTCTTGTCTACCATGGGATCACTTGTGTAGGAGGAGAGTTCATAACTGGAAAAATATATAAATTGAAGATTTTAATATATTTGATTCTGTAATATGACTCCAATTAGTGCTTTTTATCTTCACTAGTGTTTGTTAATTCTCAGTTTATGATGTAAATTCATTAGGAAAAGCTAGAATATGGATTTGGAGTTATGGCTAATCAGCAAATCACAATTGCTTGCTGTATATGTGGAACTGGAGGATCAGAGTACCTGAAAAGTTGCCCTGTATGCAACAGCCTTTTCAAGGTGTGAACCATTGAATGTTGGCCCACTAAAATTAGACTCCCTCATATCAGCAGCTTTTGTATCAGCACATTTAAATTGATTCATTGTAGATTAGTTCTGAGTTTTTCCATGTAATATCAAGAGATTTGATTGGAACCAACCTTGGTTTTTTAATTATGGGGTCCCCTAGCTAGGCAAAATTGGACTAAGAGAAATGTGAAAATGGGTCCATAGGTGGTATGGGATATGGTCCCAATTAATTTTGTCTGTGCAAGTATTGTCCGGTAATGTTGACTTTGTGGTGGAAAGGGAAGGAACAAGTGGGAATTGGCAATGAACATTCTTGTGTTGAGATGTGGTGCAATGTGTCCGTCAAAAATTGGGCAAAATAGCTAAGGCTACGGATTTAGAGTCTGATTGTGACCAGAAGGCTCTATCTCGTTAGAGAAATCTAACCTTGGATTGGGAGAGGGAGAGGGAGAGGTAAAAAAAGTGAGGGGATCAGTAAAAAGAGACATGAAACCATATTGGATAATGACTTTATTGGGTATCAGAAGGAGCAGATACAGTAGTAACTACCAATATCAGAGGCTGTAGAAACCACACCATATTCATATATTGGGGAGTGAAGAAGTGTTATCGAGACAAGCAAAGATTCTAAAACACACAATGCAACAGCAAGTAGCCTCTCCCCTTGCAGGCTTTTTACAGCAACACCTCTTTCTCATTCGTACATTCATCCATGAATGCCATTGCTCTCTCTCTCTCTCTCTTTCTCACAGTATTATTATTGTCTTTCTCTTTGATTTATAATAACAACATATGCTACACATTTTCTTTTTTTAACTCAGAAACCATTTACTGTTTTGAAATTCATATATGTTTTTTTTCTTTCTTTTTCTACCAAGTAGTGTGAATGCATGTGTTGAGCCTCTGGTTTCTTTGGCTTTGATCATAGATCATGCAGATGGAGAAGCACAGATGAATGTGTGTTGGCGATGGATTTAATGGTGAGAGAGATTGCGTCATTTAATTTATGGATAGATGGATGCAGTGAAGATGTTGTACTTAAGATTAGTTGGATCGGCAGGCAAATAAATTTGACTCCGTCTCTGAGTTTCCCTCTCACCTTATCAGTTGATGAATTTTGAACAACCTGCATCTCATCAATGGTTCGTACCCTCATCCGCCCATGACATTTACTACTTAATGTTTTCTACGGATCTCATCAAAACATCTAAAATGGTGGATTAATTGAACCAACAACTACTTTTTGATATCTTCAATTGCGGGTTATTCTCTGATCTACAAGCATCCTAAATTCTTGAGACGGGTCTTTTGATCGGTTCACGGATCGGACTTTTGTCATCCTCATTATCACCTAGTTTTTGAACTTTAAAATAACAAATACCTGTGGCAAGAGGAAGCATGTATTTCAACAAAGAATGAAGGTGGCTTCTTTTCTTGTATATAAAAATAGCTAAAATAACTAGACAGAGAAGAAACGAATAGGAACAAGGAAAGGGACACAAGTGGCAAGAGTGGAGAAGTCTCTCTCTGTTGGTCAGGAATTTGGATTAGCTGACTTAAATTCGGGTTCGTTTGAGTGCACTGTCCATCAAGAAAGAGAGAGAGATGGTAAATTGAAGTGTCATATCAATAGCACATTAATATATGAACAATAACTTCTCTCACTCCTCCTTCAAGTGTTGTTGCTGTTATGAACATGTGATGATGATTGTGTTATGATGAGAGAGAGAGAGAGAGAGAGCCCTTAGGAGAAGGAGAGGGAAGTTGAGATGAGAGGCATATTGTCCGGGGGTATATGGTTGTGGTGTGACTGAGTGTGAGGTTCGGAAATTGAGGGTTTTGAAGTATTATTGGAGATACAGCTCTCCCTAAACAGTACAACAAAACAAGCCCTCTTTAACTTTGAAAACAACACATGAAGGAGTGCACACGTCCCTTTCTCTCTTTTGGGGAATGCCAATAACACACATGTTATGTTAATGCATCTTCATGTATGCATGATTCATACATACATACATATGTGATCATGATGAGCTATATTTATCAAAGGGGAAGGTGTTGTGTTGTGGGGTGTATCCTCTCCAAGTATATGTGTGTGTAGCTACTAGGTCGCTCAAAACTCTCCATCAAATCAAGAAAAGCAGATCCGAGGTTTCGTTGCTGTTGGTTGTTAAGCTATCAAATCAAATCAGTCCCAAGTCTTTTTATTAAAAACATGTCCTCCTCTACTTCTTGTTACTCCTCCACTTCGTCTCTGGACCACCTCATCCCCTCCGAGCAGCTCTGTTATGTCCATTGCAACATTTGTGACACTATCCTTGCTGTATGCATCACTCCACTACTCCTACTACTTGTTGTATAACTTGTCTTAATTAGTGTAATGCTTATATATTTCCAGGTGAGTGTTCCTTGCACCAGTGTTTTCAAGACTGTAACGGTTCGTTGTGGACACTGCACCAACTTGCTCCCAGTGAACATGAGCATGAGCGGCTTGATCTTCCCTTCTATGAATCAGTTCCACTTGGGTCACAATTTCTTCTCTCCTTCTCATAACCTTATGGTATACAAACTCATATTGTTCATCACATTGTCTTGCTGTTACACATATATGTTACTCAACTTGGTGTACTGCAGGAAGACAACCTAAATCTTCCTTGTTCAAACATGTTGATGAACCAGTCATGTGGTACCGATGATTTTATGATGACTCATGTAGCTGCAGCTCGAGGAGGTCCTGATCATCATACCCATCTTGACCAGTCGATTCCCATAAGCCCTCCAGTTGTTAACAAACGTGAGTGCTTCTTGTTCTTCTTTTTTTTTTTTATCAGAAAGAAGAGAAATGCAATATCACAGGTATGAGGATTAGAACTAGTGACTCATGCTTAGTACATGAAGTCTCTGTCACTTCATCCATAACCCTCGATAGTGGTTCTTGTTCTTCATATATATTTGATTTCTTTGAGCAATGGTTGTGTTAACTTGTTCATGTTTCAGCACCGGAGAAGAGACAGAGAGTTCCCTCGGCCTACAACCGATTTGTCAAGTTAGTCATGACACATATATACATTTTTTGATGTATAGTACATGATATTTTTAATTCTTTGTTAGCATATGATTCATGAATCATGAAGATATATATGTTGTGTGCAATGGGTGCAGGGAGGAGATCCAACGCATCAAGGCAGGAAATCCAGACATCAGTCACAGAGAGGCCTTTGGTGCAGCTGCAAAGAATGTAATCATTTTAAGTCCTTAATTTTCCCAATTAAGGTTCAGTTTCTTGTCTGTCAGGGCTTCATTTGTGTTGTGTTGTTTGTTTCAGTGGGCTCACTTTCCACATATTCACTTTGGTCTCATGCCCGATGATCACAGTCACACTGCCAAAAAGACTAACCTGCTCCAACAGGTAAAAAAAAAAAAGTTTCTTTCTTATCGTAAAGTAGTGATTACAGATAATATAATTTGATTCTTCAAACCTATAATGTGTTGCAGGAAGGAGACAATGTTATGATGAAGGATGGATTTTTCGGATCGGCTAATGTGGGACTCTCTCCTTACTGATTCACATTGAAGAGCACAGTGGTTGGGAGAGTGAATTTGGGGTGAAAATTAATGGCTTTTCAATTCAATCTGCTAGTAGTAGTAGTAGAAGTAGTTAATGTAGCAGACTTCAGTTTCATGGTAATAATAATTAACCCATTAGTTGTCTTATGTTTTTAGCCTAGAATTGGAGTTCTAGCTAGTTTGTACTTTGTGTGTCTTGTCTCTATTTGATTTGAAACAACTCAGTGTCCCACCATTTGCCAACTTATTATATGAGAAAAATTGTATGCTTTAATGTATCTGTCTACAGTCTTAACTTTAGGGAACCAAACTTTACATTATCAGAAGACAGGAGTGAGAAATGATTGAGGAATAGATACAAAACAATTATGAAACATGAGATAATTAGAATTGAATTATCAAGAAAGGATTTATTATTAATTTTAAAACTAAAACAAAGAAAAGAAAAGATTGTTGCAGTTCCAACAAAACAACCTTTGTGGACTGTTATTATCATAAATCTATGCAATCAAAAATTAAATCTCCTTTTTCCATCTAACCAGAGACTCCAAAAACTCCATTACCTGCATACATATCAACATAGTTTGCTTTATATAAAAATGGAGAAATATGTGAATAAACCTTTGAACAAAAGCCAACCAGTACACCTTTTTACCTCTGATGGATCCTTCAGAGAGAAGTGTGCAGCGCTTTCTTTGGGGGCTGAAGCTACAAGAATTCCATAACCTCGATTCCCCTTTCGCAACACCTAAGAGACAATGCACATATATGTTTTATTCTCTGTCCGAGATTTTAACATGGTACATGAAACAAAAAGATGATCCGAGTCTGAGCTATACCTTGAAGGCATCTTCATCGGTCGTGTCATCTCCAATGTAGATTGGAAGCACATCCGCCCTATTGCTTAGCCCTGAATTATATTGTGCCATTAAGAAATTGTTAGTCAGATTACAAAAGTACAAAACCAGTCCAAACTCATGGGCATAGTCTCAAAAAGATTCATTACCAAGAGATTCAAGTAAAAATTCAACTGCTTTCCCTTTGTTCCAATCAATCCTGGGACGGACTTCTAAAACCTGATACCATTAAGCATTGTGAGGTACAAAATCCATGTCAGAACAAAGAAAAGGTAACGAAGAGTGTATTAACTCCTATTAGCATCATGAATAGCGAGTAATGAACAATTACCTTCCGCCCATGAGTTAATCGCAATCGGGGGTAGTCTTTAAGAATATCATGAACAATTTGTGCAATAGTCTGCCAATTCTGAGGTACAAAAATAAATACTAGTAAAAAATCTAACCATATTAAGCATATCCTAAAATACGAATTCCATTCTAAAAGAAACAAGTTATCTTACTGTCTCATCTACGTTACGGTAATGTACAGAGGTACAAAATTTGTGATTTTCAACTTTCGAACCTTTGATTCCTTTAGTATGTTCAACGAGGATTTTATAAACCTGCAATATTTCAGTTGAGATTAAAAATTCTGATAAAAAAAAAATCTTCATATAGACATTAAATGCTTAAAAAACATCACAAACCTCATTAATCATTGGTAAAAATTCTCCAGCAGGTTGGAACAAATTTACATCCTTACCCTGCAAGTGTTCAATAAAAATCAGATGAAAGAGGAATTGGCAAAAATATATTTAGAAGATGGACAAAAGTTTAGATCTCACCTGTTGGTCAGTAGATTTGATAGAGTTAGGGTGGTCATCAGACACTTGGCAACCAGCAGGACTCATAATGTCCATGCCATGACTACCAGCATAACAGAGCTCTGTTAGTCCTACCAAGTCATAAACCTGACAAAATGAAATGCTTTAAACTTGGGCTCAAAACTTACAAGATATTAAAGTAGTTACCATATGGATATTGATTTTGCTACCAACCTTATCACGGCTTCTTCCACTGATGATTGCTGTAGGGAAATGCTTCGCAACATCTCTCACAGCAGATCTCATCTGCAAAAAATATGGTCATTTGATATCAATTTTAGGAGGATCCAAAGAAGGAAACAGAACAAGAACTTCTATCAATACTTGAGTCTTACAGCATCAGACATAAGGGCACGATCAGGATCATCTACTATTGGAGAAAGAGTACCATCATAGTCCAGAAACGTCGCTATCTTCTTATTCTTTGCAAGTTTCACAATTTTCTCAAAAGAGTTCAGCGCTGATGGATACTTGAGCTGCAAATTCACAAGTCAAGGAGGATATTAAAATACACTCCTTTCGATTTCGTAACATAAGCTACCCAAAAAGATGATATGAGTCACTGAGAAACGAATCAAGCTTGGGATTGTTAGAGGAACTCATACCATCCAGGTAGTATAAGCGCTGTCAGAGTCATCTGAAGCAGAATGAAGGCTCAAATCCTTAATAAACTTCTTCCGGGGAGGTGATGATGATCTCATGGCATCAAGCCAACCATTAGAACGAACGTCATCGAATTTTCCTGTATTCTTCCTTGGGACTTTTAGATACTTGGTAGTTGAGTATGATGCAGGCAACAGATTGGATCGAGTATAAAGTCTTGTTTTTCTTGTGGATGTCAGGTCTGTGACAACAGGAGAAGGATGGTTGGACTTGAAGTCCATCTTCTTGATTGTGAAGTAGTATACTTATAAAATCAACTGTTTTAAATATTAACAGATTCTTGATTGCATACAAAAAAATTCCAGTTCAAGATCTTCTTCTACCCAACCCTTTTGTCTATGAAAAACCACCTCTTCAATGTTTTCTTGTCACTAGTGTGTGGTTCACAGTCCATCAAGCAAAGGCTGCCTGTAAACTGGCACAAAAAATATGGAATGAGAACATGAAATGATTTAAACAACATACAGGTTGAATGACAAAAGGAACAGGCTAGACTATCTCACCTCATCTCCGAAGCAACAGTGCATCTATGGGAGGTAATCAAACATTGTTAACAATAGAAACTTCGAGATACAAATCGTACAGAACCCAGTGTTCACAGCAACATGTCCTTATGTCTGCATGGAGAACACAAGAAAGGCTTAAGAAAGAAACGACTGAAACATTATAATTTGTTGAGAGAAAAAAGGGTTGCAGCTTTGATCATGCAGGACTCTTACCACTAATACTAACTACTAATTATGAAGGGTAAATTAGAACATAGAAGGGAGACTTTGATCATAACCAGTAAGAGAATTCACAACAACAAACCTATCAGGACAAACACAGATCCGTAAGCTATGAAAAAAAGGTCAAAGTTGCTTAGGGATGGACAAGTTCAAACTATAACAACCAGACTAAAATGATAGTAGTCATGAATACATCAAAGACCATCCACCCAATTTTGGCCAATCCAATCTAGAAGTGCACTAGATCTAATGGATGGACCTATAAATATACATCAACCTCACACCCTGATATTTGGTTGATATTGGAAGAGAATGGCAGGATAATGATGCATTCCGAATGAAAATATAACTAAACAAGCAGTCAACTTCAGGTGGGGCATGCCAGTATTTGTCAAACAGGGATGTATAGGATGCAACCTAAAATTAATATTGCCATCTCCAGCTAGTTATATCAATAGAGTAATAGCAGTCAAGATCAATAACTTGAAGAGTATTAATATGAATTTAAACAGTGATTAAATAACTCTTTTACATTCAGGGGATAGCAAATAAAACACTCCTGGGAAGCTAAATAAGGGCTTATTTCGTACAACTGGCTATGAAATACATAAGCAAACAACAATAAAGTAGCTTAAACAGATGAGGAAGAGGAAAGAAAATTTTGAATCTAATGGAGCAATATCCATAGCAACTTTGATTATTCACATGGTAAACAGAACAGGCTGAGACTTAAAAGTGGTGCACAAAAGAACAGAGAAAAACAAGCTCTACCCAATACTGATAGAAGAGTTCAATTAAAAAATCCCTCAAAGATTAAAATAAAATAGGGAAGAGCAAAGTATCCAAAGTTTTGTGGCAGTAGAAATCTATAAGAACCTAAAATTCATTTAAGTCCTATTGTATCTCTACTCTCCATACATAAAGAATAAAATTTCAATAATTCCATATATTTATATAAGGTTTTTCATAGCCCATAAGATTGTAAAGGGACACCTCACATAAATGACAAATACAGATGTTGATTGGATCCTATTAAAAATTCAGAAAACTAATAATGCATAGATGATTTGGTGTGAGTATTACATAATACAACTGGTGAATGTGGGCCTACTCCTCCAACACTAACTAAATCAAAAAACATAACATTTGTTTTTTCTTGTACATGAACAGTACACATCACTTTCAAAATAAGCATCAAAAAATTATAAACAAAAAACATTGATAATAAAAAATACAAAGGTTACTTGTATTGAAAAGACACTGCAACTACCTAAACGACCCTTAACTTTGAATCCCAGCCATAGAAATAGAGGTTGAAGAAGAGAAATACTAAAATACATACAAGAAATCTATTATCAAATCCAAGCAAAAGGGAAAACTTGAAAAACAAATTAAGGTAAAGATTTCTCAGATGGAAATCAGAAGATGCTACAGAATAGAAGAAAAGTTAAATACTGATACTTATACAGTACAAGTAAAGATAAACGCCTAATGGGCTGTCTAATTATTTATTCCATGTACAGAGCACACCAGAGCTACAAGTAGATTCAGAACAAGGAAAACTGATTTAATTATAATAACGGGAACGACTTGTGTTCTAAGCCAAACCGAAATCTTAAGACAACAACTTTAAGCAATAATAGTTATTTCATCCTAAAATCGATGAAAAGAGCCGCAAATTTTGTTTCGGGAAATGTAAGATATTGGTGGCGGAGCTTATTGCTCGCCGAGATTGGGCGCGACGGTTACAAACATAAAGGTGAGATTTTTAGGTTTTAGGGGTGAAATCGAAATGAAAACAAAAAGCCGTCGATAGCATCAGTTGACAATCATGACAATGACAATAAAATCTGGGAAATGTTAAGAACAATAACAATAATAGAGTGCGGTACCTTATTATAGAGTTCCGAAATCAAAATGCAGTTACGAGATCAAAAACCTCTGTTAAGCATTACGAGATTCACACAGTGAGTAACGTATCGACTAATCAGAGAATGAGACGAATCAGAGGAACTGTTAATATCGCCTCTGGAATGGAGAAATTGCAGAAAACCCTAAAACTCGAATGAAATGAAATGAGAGAGAAGGAAGGAAGGAATGAGGGAGAGGAGGTCGCTATTTATAGAGAGAAGCTGGTTTTGATGAAAGCTAAGGTATGTGCGAGATACGAAAAGACGTGCTTTACAAGGCAATTGGGGGTCGTTGAATCAGAAAAAATATTCTAAATTCATCATTTTCGTCGTAATTTCATTCCTAATAACGAAATATTTTCTTCCCGATCGTATTCTTCAAAATTAAAATAAAAAGATGTTGTTTTCTATATCGCCGTGTATAATAATTAAATTAATAATTAGGTGGACGGACACAATTGGACCCACCCGCAACAACGGACACGTATAGGTCGTGGTTGGATATGGGGTCGCCAAGACGGAAACACCTGTGAAGCTACACGCTGACGTGGCCACGGGTCAGCATGGGCCCGCCACAATGAGCGGACGGGTTTCCCGCTAGCGTCTCTTCCGCGCACACCTGGCGGTCACCTGATGTGCCATGAATAAGAAATTTAGTTTTCTCTCTCAAAATTACTTTTCAGCTATTAATGGAAAAAAATTTAAAAAGAAAAAAAAAAAAGTCAAGTTGTCGTAGGATCACACGCGGCAAAGCAGAAAGTCGGAGCGTGTCACCTTAGAAAACCGGTGATGCTACGGAAGGAGGGGTATCGGGCCTTTTAGCCGGAGCAAGGATCTCGTGCGTGAGATCAAGTGGCGGAAGATGGCGCGTGACTCCAGTTGGCAGTCACATATGAAAAGATAAAATGATTGATGTGAGCTGAAAATAGAAACAAAAAAAAAATGAAAGATTGGGACGAGAAGAAAGGCGATTGGTGGGCCCGTACACGGTTAATATAATCTGCCTTTCTTTTTCCTCGGTGGTCACGAACGGAATCTTGTTTAATATTCATGGGAAAGGTCGACCTCTTTTGTTCAGCCCATCACAGCTGGGCCCAATAATCAAGTGGGCTGATGCTCTCCCGCGTGGTCACAGATAAGATCCTCTACGAAACTTCGTTTTGAGAGTTGGGTAACAATAGTATGTTCCTCTGGTGATCAAATAAGCGGCTCTTGACCCTTGTTAATAGCCAGAAGAAAGTGCCTAATTGATGATTACTTTAGTTTACTCAACTTATGTCTCTGTGTGTGATCATCATGATCAAATGAATGTGATTTTTTTTTAGTTCATAAACATATACTGAATTGTCTTTTATCCGTTTTTTGTACCGACAGCTTCTGGGCACCTTCTTTTCGCAGGTTGCTGGGACAGTAACAGCGACGAGGGATAAGATTGAAAGTTGCTGATAAGGATACAGGATAGTGTTGTGGTCATATAAATGTAAAGCATTATAACTCCAAAAACTATCGGAGTAGACACAGTTGTTGCCAAATGTCTCACTGATCGATTATTGGTCGATATTTTTAATGTTTATCCGTTTCTATAGTTGCTGATAACTCTTATGTTTAATCTCCTAGTACAATGCCATATTTTATGTATATGCACGTGGTAAAATAAGTGAGGCAAAACGGCGTCGCTAGACGGAACCAACCTCACCGCGTATTGCTCTGTTTTGTGCGTTGAGTGGTGAAAGTGGATAGAAATGGAAACGAGAGGGAAAGCAATTGATTGTTCCCCCAAAAATATCATATCAGTGAGATCAATCAATCTCTATCAGGATAACAATTCAATGATCTCTCTAAATTCCCTTGTCTTGTTGACCCGTGACAATGGCTTCTCCAAAATCGAATCTTATGACATTAATGACGATATTCATGTGCTTGACCGAATTGGGTAATTGTCAGGATCTGGAATCGGAGGACATGACGGAATGCAGCAACCGCTGGATCCACATCCGGCGACTGCCTTCACGGTTCAATCTGGATCTGCTAGCAAACTGCTCCGACTATCCCATTTTCGAAGACTTTTGCAGGTACCTGGCGAACCACGGGTTGGGCCAGAAGACCCACGCCAGGTCCCGGAGCTGGTACAGAACCGACTCCTTTATGTTCGAGCTCTACTTCCAGCGCCGGATGCTCGAGTACCCATGCTTCACCTCCGATCCCGACATTGCCGACGCCGTCTA
>JAYMSW010002107.1:0-14515 GCA_036897725.1 Erodium texanum | reverse complement strand
CATAACAGTATTGGACATCTACATATGGACTGGAAGCCACGGGTGAAGGTGACAAACGGGCCACGGGATAAACCAAGCTAGACTTCCACATCGAATAAATGTCAGTCACAACACCAGCTTATAACCTCCACCTATCAATTCGACCTTTTAGGTGGGTCGGATTTTAACATGGTAGTAGAGCCTGGTTGTCCTCCACCTATACTCCTCTATGTCGTAATAGTTTGGGCTAAAATCCCACGGGTTCATGTGTCAAGGCAGATGTTTAATACCGACTTACACGTGAGGGAGAGTGTTATAGTACTATATCGAATAAATGTTAATCACAATACTAGTCTATGACCTTAACACGTTTGTGTTACATTTGTACAAACAAAAATCTTGATAATTCTTAAAGAAGTTGAAGTATAACTGACATTGCTGAACAGACTTGAAATCGTTTTTTATCAATATTTTAGGATTGGATGATAATATCTTTGCATATATAAAGTGGTGAATATAAAAAAGAAATGATTACGTTTTGATAGCATACACTTGTTGGGACACGATCCTTCAAAACGGGGGTGATTGACTTATCGGGATGGAGATGACGAGGTCGTGAACTACTTTCGAGCCCATGCAATCGTGACCGTTGGATGGATCATGACAATACGAGAAAGATAATTTACAAGAGGTCGGAGCTTTGAGTTTGCATGAGCACGACGACTTCTAATTTTACAATATTTTATTTACTCATTGACGTTTCTTTTTCAGATATAAAATCTGGTACGTAGAATAGAGACGATTGATGAATCAGTTAGTATACGAAAGAATACAAAATCCACATTCGTCAAGTTTTGACGACTTGTTAATACGTGATTTGTTTGAACGTCCAAAACTGATAAGTAAATGTTTCAAAATATTGTAAAAGAAAAGTTAGACGAAATTGTGGTTTACTATTTAGAAATTTTTGATAAATATATTATATACCAACCATAAAAATATACATATCGTTGGATATACAATACAATATCATTACATAGTACAGACTTGATAAACATAATAACGCATAATGAATATAACTCGCTCACTGCTTAACTATCAAAATAAACCAGATAACATAATAAACACGCACGCACATAAGATGGTAACAACAAATTATCATCCTCCCTAGGTTTCAATCCTAATGATTAAAAGATGTGTAATTTTTTTAACCACTGCCCAAGTTCTGATAGATAAATTGATATATTGTAGGAAATATTTCAATTACACACGCTATGTGTATTTTGCAATAACTAGTCATGTAACCTTTTTATTTTTATTTTGCATAAACTAATTGTATCTTATCCATTCTTAATAAAATTCAAACGTACGATGTTCTTTTTTTTTGTCAATCAAACGTACAATCTTTAGAATAAAGTGTAACACTTGAACCATTACTCTTCTATTTAAATAGTTTACGATGGGTAATTGTTTTAAAATATTTTCTTGCTACATGCTTAAACGTAACTTATTTGACTCGATCGATACTTTATTTTAAAAAAAATCATAAGTTTGAAAATAGTATAGTGGTTGATGTTCACGTTGTCTGTTAGATGACTGATGTTGAAGCCTACCATGACAAAATTGAGTATGTCACAACTTACTGGCAAATAAAGCTTCACCACTTGTATATTTCCCATTTGATTTCGTATATTATATATATGTATTGTCAGACTAATTTTTACAAATGTTCAGATTTAAAATAGATTCATTAATGACAAAATCGTAAATATGTAGAATTTTAATTTTTATTTACCATTAATTAATTCACAACTACTCTCTGTATTCTAAGTTACTAGATGTATTCATTTAACGACACACATTAGTTCTCAATTTATATGATAAAAAGATTTTCACTTAAAAGTTCTTGAATTATTATATATGTATATATATATATATCAAGATAATGAAAACTACAAATAATATTATATTCTGCACACTTATAATATATATAATTTCTTTCATTTTATTTTAGAAAAATGGTAAGCAAAACACTGTCCTCCACCACAATAGACATCAACTTTGTCTCATTATACAGACTAATATATTCTATAAATGTCTCTCACGACTCAATAAAATGTGATGTGAGACTTTAATTAGCTATACAAAGGTTTCAGAAATAATACACTAATATATACTACATCTTTGTATATATTATTGTATTCTAATATATTATTATTTCGTAGTAGTATTGTAGTTAGAATTTGTTATGATAGATCGGTCTATGAGTTATGTTTATTTACATGTTAATTATACAAAGCATTTATATTTAAAAAAATCCTCTTAAGTCTTTGTACTGTTATACTCTTGCTCTTTTACTCGATCAGTTACAATTACGTGTGGTGTTCTGTTCAAATAGGAAGATAATAGAGCGGGTTTGTCTCAGAGTTCGTAAGATTTTATAAAATTTAATACTGATCAACTTGATATGATCTATTTGAGAAACACAATACTCGTCAAATTCAAATATTTAATTAATTAAATTAAGTATGTACCTATGGGGTCCAATGGGCCTTTATCTTTCTTGCGAACTCTTTTTTTTGGGTAGTTACTAGGGAAGATTCAGATTTAGGCCGAGGCCCGGTCCAATGGGCCTTATCTTTCTTTTTAGGGAAAACCATATAAATTAACGGTGAATTTAATCTGTTTTGTAAAAAATTAACGGTAAAGTATTGGGTCTGCAAAAAATACCGTTCATATGTTGCAAATGTCTGCAAATTGATTAACACCGTTAGTTTTTTATGAAATGACCACTCCACCTCACAATTTAAGAGTAGGATTTTAGGGTTTGTTTTGCAGGAGATGATAGTTTTAAGGTTCAGATTTAGGGAGAGGGTAGTACAAAGTTCGTTATTTAAGGTTTGAATAGTTTAGGGTTTATTTTTGGAGAGGGGTATTTTAGGAATTTCAAAAAATATTGATATGAAAGTTATCAAATTTAACAGATTGCAAACGGAAAAATTCTTCACCGTTATATTTTGACACCTAAACTGATCGATACTTTTTAAACACATGTTTCGACACCATTAAAAAGTGAACTTAATTCTTCTTTTCATACCTGCTTCTTTCTCACCCTCAAGATAACCTAACATTGGAACTGTTTTTAAGATATGCATAACCTTAAACAAAGTCCAAGATTGTACTTCAGATAAGCATCCTTACAACCTCAACAATTAGACCCCTCATCGAAAATATTGAACAACCCTTCTGAAGAAACATCAACGACAATGGAAGAATAAGGAAAAGTTGTAAGAAGAGGGCTTGAAGGTTACAAATTTTGTAATCTCAATAACCCATTTGAAGGGGGTTTTAATGATTCAATTATTAGAAAATCAACTTAACTTATAGCTTAAACTGATAGTTGAAGACCCAATTATAGTTTTATACTCTAACATCAATGATGATGTTGATGTTAACACAAAAGTTTAAGAGTAAGTTCAATGGTAAAAAGAGAAAGTGTTTGATACGTAAGAAAGAGAAACGTGACACTTAAAAAAGAAAGATTGAAGAAAACGTTAATGCATGACTCTTGCTTAATTGAAACGAGTACTCTATTTGGTTAAAGAACATATATTTGGTTTGTGTGTTACCCTGGCTAGCACGACGCTAACGAACTAACACCACAGTCAACATTTGAGGAAGAAGGTGAAGAATTTAGGATAAAGCCAGGTGGCAAAAAGTGATTGGGTGCTTTTCCCTGTCCAGTTCTCAACCAACCACACCAGATCAATAACAGTACACGTCATCAACTCCACCGAGCTCGCGGCTCGCGCTTTATACTCAGCCCGTCACCGAATCGCTTCTCTTCCGCCGAATCATGAGCCGCAAGAGAGACAAACCCTACCAGTCCCGCCACGTTCACGCCTCGTTCTCCAAACGACGCCGTCCCCTGCCGCCGCACCCTCCGGCGGCGTAGATCGACGTCGCGCCCACCTCCAAGCCCTCGCCGCCGCCTGCGGTGGTCGTCACGGGCCTCGACCCCACCTGCTCCGTCCTCGACCTCAAGTCCCGATTCGAGATCTATGGGCCAATCTCCCGCATCCGCATCGACCGCGACGGTGTCGGCTACATAACCTACCGCGCCAGGGACGCCGGCGAAGCTGCCATTGCTGCTTCCCTCGATCCCTCTTTCGGCATCACTGTTGATTCCAAAAAGGTCACTTTTTTTTTTATCTCTCTCTCGGCTATCGTACTGTTTGGTTTCCTAGAAAGGATGGGAAAGTTATACCCATTAAGCTCTTTCATGTTTAATCAAGCTCAGATTTCCCCTCAACTAGAATGCTGAAAATTGGGAAGAATTGGAGCTTTTCATTTGTACTTGACTACTGGAGAAAAGGGCATTTTTTTTTCGTTTATGATTCTACTGTTTGTTTGCCTAGAAAGCATGGGAAAGTTGTGGGAATCAAGCTCTTTCATGTTCAATCAAGCTGAGATTTCCCTCCAAGTAGAATGCTGAAAATTGGCAGAATTGAAAGTTCTCTTTTGTACTTGGGTACTGGAGAAGATGACATTTTTTTTCCCATTATGATTCTATTGCTTGTAGCTCTGTTTGGTTGCCTAGAAATTATGGGGAAGTTATTTCAATCAAGCTGAGATTTCCCTCCAACTAGAATGCTTAAAAATTGGGAAAAATTGAAAGTTCTCTTTCGCACTTGGCTAATGGTTACCGGAGAAAATGACATTGACATTTTTTTTTCGTTTATGATTCTATTGCTTATAGCTCTGCTTGGTTGCCTAGAAAGCATGAGGTAGTTGTAGCCATCAAGCTCTTTTATGTTGAATCAAGCTGAGATTTCCCTCCAAATAAATGCTGAAAATTGGGCAGAATTGAAAGTTCTCTTTTGTACTTGGTACTGGAGAAAAGGGCATTTTTTTCCATTTATAATTCTATTGCATATAGGCTATATAGCTCTGTTTGGTTGCTTAGAAAGCATGAGGAAGTTGTACGCATCAAGCTCTTTCATGTTGAATCAAGCTGAGATTTCCCTAACTAGAATGCTGGAAATTGGGAAGAATTGGAACTTTTCATTTGTACTCGGGTACTGAAGAAAAGGGCATTTTTTTTGTAGTTTCAGATTCAATTGCTTATAGCTCTGTTTGGTTGCCTAGAAATCATGGGAAAATAGATCAATTAAGCCCAAAATCTGAATTCCATGTTGTAATGTTAATGCTGAATTAGGTTCATACTATGCCTAATTTGAAGCATAATATGTTTACTTGGGTAATGAAAATTTAGGGATTGTGTTGCAGGTGAAGGTGTTGTGGGCTACAGATCCGCTTGCCCAATGGAGGGAAGGAGTTGCTATGGGTGCAAACAAGAACAACGGGTCGTCTGCGTCGAAGCTTTTAAGGGCAGAGGCACCATTGAGCAGACGGGGCAGAGGCAACAAGCTTGCCTCAGCTATAGTGAACCCCAGAAGTAGTAGCATCGATGCCACCATTTCGAGTTCAAGGTTAGAGGCGGTGCCTTTCAAGGGCAGAGAGATTGTCGCCTATGATGATATCCTGTAAAACTTCAACAACATCTGTAATTTTAGTCCTTTTTCGGTTCACTCATTGTAACAATAGCTTTACTAGGAAGAAGCTTGAAGAAAGCTATGGTAGCTAGCTTTGTTTCTTGTTCGGACAATGTTATGATTATTCGATGTCTTTTGTTAGTGTTCGGTTTTGTTGTACTATGTGTAGCTTTCAGTCCATGAAATTGGATTTACACCATTGTTGTTGTAGTGTTAGAGATTGGTGATCTGAGTATGTGCTTGATGATGTAACTTCACTTGGGTTGTTCAAGCTGAATCTGAGCAAGACAAGCTATCACATTAGATCTTCAATTCTCAATGGATCTAGCAGATGTGTTTTTTTACAAGGAAAGACTTAATTATAAAGATTAAGCTGAGATTAAATCTGTCCTGGCTTTTTTAGAGTTATTTCATGAGGTAACTATTCGTGTCTTATGTTCATCATATGTTACATCAAACTTGATACTAAATGAAATATTATACATTAATCAATTCATTAAGGAGATTTGAAACAAGAAACAAAGATGTGGTAAACATGTATCAGGGTTTTGCTGCAGGTAAAAGGTTCAAATCCTCAACCAAAGGTTGAAGAAAATGATTGTTCTTCTTTAATGGAGCATCAACTATTGTGCCGAGGGCTAGTGTGAAAACACGATCCAACTCAAAAACTTAAGCAGATGAGTAGAGACCATAATATACTTATCAACTAATTAATTTCTCTATGTGCTTTTAATGTGGGATATAAACTAAGTTAGCTTTAATACCATGTCCCAATATAGTCCAAAAGTTCAAGTTGATAATTGGAGACTTTGATATACTTATCAACTAATTAATTTCTCCATATGCTTTTTGTGTGAGATAACATATAGAAATAAAGAGTGGAATGAAAGAGTAAGAGCGTCGCTGATTGAATTAGTAACTTTCCTTTGTACTTTTCTTGACCTCTCCTCCTGAGTCTGTTCGGGCACCCTCTCTCCTTTCTGCTTCCTGTGAGTGATTGTTCCGGAGTTAGGACCGAGGCCGATCCGTCACCGCTCTAGTGATAGGGGGTTCGGACTGCTTAATCCCTTTGGGACCAGCGGATTCACTCGATCCTGATCTTCTATATCACTGTTCATTAATCCAGCTCGAGGAGGTCCCGCTTTAGCCTCATCCTTGGAGGTAGAGTCGTGCTTTCCTTTATGTATCGGACTTCTGTTGGGGTTAGTGGTTTCCACCCCGGAAACTCTTACCCTTTTATTTTCTAATGCTTTTCCTTCTTTCTGATAAAAAACGATGATCAAACAAGCTTTAGTCTCGACCAAAAACCGTTGAATTTCAGCAGTGAAAATCGACGAAAGCTTACTGATACGATCACTAATTTACTTGCACACGGTGATTAATTCACTAAGAAAATAGACACCATTACGGATGCTCTTGTGACTTTGTATGATACGATGCTATGTTTTAGATTCATAGATCCTAATCATGTCCAACCTGGACCTTCCTGGTCGCACTATTTTGTGTCTGAGAATTTGCACGATGCACTTAACCTTTTGATAACCCTAGGAACATACCCACACAAGAAATAAACAGAAATCCAAATATATTATATTACGTAGTATTGTTTTTTCTTGATAATACTATATAGTATTTTAGAATTAGATTCTAGGTTAGATCAGGACAATTTGATGTTGGACAAGACCAAACACAAATCCAAATTAAAACCACAGCTCATGTACACGTCACCATATAAAATATCTAAAATAAATACAATTTATTAGGTATAATAATGCCCTAGTCTATTTATGAGGGTTTCCATTTTTGTGAATTAGAGTTCATTATACTCTCCACAGCACTTTCGTTTCCCATCATTCTAGTTACATCAAACTCGATTCCAACCAAATCGAATCACTCAACATGTATATAGGTTAATATAGAAGATGTAAAGCTAATCGAGTTGATTCAAATCGAATCATCGGTAACATCAGCATTTGAAGGCAAAGAGACTAAAACCACTTGTGGAATGCTAGGGACCATGAATTTGTCTCACACTCGCCGTCTCGTCCTAACAGTACGCGAATTGTATTCATCCAATGCTGACTGTGAGAATTGTTATTCCCACTAAGTTTGGAGTCTCGTACGATCAATAATTCAATATGTATATATTCATGATTGATATATAATATATCAACTCGATTAACTACAATCTAAGACAAACAACTACAAATAACACAAACAACTTAAATAATAATAATATTATTGTCGAAGAATAACTCCTTAACACTGGGATAGCATCGGTGAAATATAGTATTATTTTTTAATAATACTATGTATTAATATTTTTTTGAATAATGCTTTAGTATTTTAGAATTAGATTCTAGGTTAGATCAGGCCAATTTCATGTTGGACAAGACCAAATGTAATCGTCACTATATAAAAGATCCAAAATTAATACAATTTATTTTTAGGTAATAAATCCCTAATCTATTAAGGTTTCCATGTTTGTTTTAGAGTTCATTATACTCTCCACAACACTTTCATTTCCCATCATTCCAGTTACATCAAACCCGATTTGAACCGAATCGAATCACACAACACATATATAGGTTTGCACAGAAGATGTAAAGCTAATCGAGTTGATTCGAATCGAATCATCTGTAAAATCAGCATCGTCCAAGGGCCAACCGACTAAAATCACTTATGGAGTACTAGGGACCATGAATTTTGTCTCACACTCTTTACAAAACATTGTCTTGTTGTTCAAAAGTACTAGCCCTAAACAAAAACGTAAATGTAGGTGCACCTTTCAGTCACTCTTAACGGGAAAGAAACAAATAAAGAAACCACATGGTTCGTGCTACACTGAAAAGGGTCGTTCCAAAAATAACCACATGGTCTAGATGATTTAGAAAAGAAAAGAAAGAAAGGAAAAGAAAAGAAAAGAAAATGGGTTAATTACAAAAAGTAACGGTGGCGAAACAAATATATATTAGAAGTATCGGTCATTTTAGGTGGTCAGCAAAATGTATCGGTGCAGAATTTTTCCGTTTGCAATCCATTAAATTTGACAGTTTTCAAACCATTATTTTTTCAAAATCCCTAAAATACCTCTCTCCAATAGTAAACTCTAAACTATTCAAACCATAAATAATGAACCCTACACTACCCTCTCTCTAAATTTGAACCCTAAAACTACCATATCCCTCGAACCAAACCCTAAAACCATAACCTTAAATCGGGGAATAAGGGTGGAATGGTCATTTCATAAAAAACTAATAGTGTTAGTCAAATTGTAGGCATTTACAATACATGAACTGTGTTTTTTACAGACCCATTAGTTTATCATTAGTTTTTACAAAACAGGATTAAATTTATCATTGATTTATATGGATATCCCAAAAGAAAATGATTGAATCGAGCTTGTGGTGGAAGGAGCAATCGGAAACACAAAACCAAATACGTTTTGTATAGTGCCAAATCGAACACGCAATTTGTAGAGGTGGTTTTGTTTGGGCATGTGATGATGATAACCCTAATTGTCACTATCTTTGCATATAGCTTTTGGTTACATGTCAACGCCGCATTAACGGGGTATAGTGTAAATATACTCAAGTCGGCCCCGTCGAGTTTTAGCACATCTGTCCTAGTTTTCAGAAATCGGGTTTTAAAAAAGAGATGTTAAGAAATTTATTTTACGCGTTATTGATCTGAACCAGACATACACCTCTTATGTCTATTATTTGAATAACTTTCATGTACTGTGTTTGCCTTTTTTTATAGAGTAAAACTTATTAATCAGGTCAAAGGGAATCGAATCATTAATGTAAAATATAGTGTAAATATTCTCGACCCGTTCTCATCAAGTTTTAACACATTTGTCCTAGTTTTCAAAAATCGGGTTTTCCAAAAGAGATGTTAGGAAATTTACTTTACTGTGTTACTCATCTAAACCAGGCATGCATACACCTCTCACACCTTATCTAAATACTTTTCATGTATCGTGTTTGTCTTTTTGAAGTAAGACTTATTAATCAGGTCAAAGTGAGTCAAATCATTAATGTAGAATATAGTGTAAGTATTCTCGAGTCATTCTAACCAAGTTTTGATACATTTTCCCTAGTTTTCAAAAATCCGGTTTTAAAAAAAAAGACATTAGGAAATTTACTTTTTGTGTTATTGATCTGAACCCGGTATACACCTCTCACACTTTATCTGAATAACTTTTATGTATCGTGTTTGTCTTTTTTCAAGTAAAACTTATTATACCAGGTCAAAGTGAATCGAATCATTAACATGAAATACAGTGTAAATATTCTTGAGTTGGCCCCATCGAATTTTAACACATTTAACTTGGTTTTCAAAAATAGGGTTTTAGAAAAAAGACGTTAGGAAATTTACTTTTTGTGTTATTGATCTGAACCAAGCCTACACCTCTCACACTTTATCTGAGTAACTTTTACATATCGTGTTTGTCTTTTTTTGAAGTAAAACTTATTATATCGGGTCAAAGTGAATCGAATCATTAACATGAAATACAGTGTAAATATTCTTGAGGTGGCCCCATCGAATTTTAACACATTTACCCTGATTGTCAAAAACACGGCTTTAGAAAAAAGACGTTAGGAAATTTACTTTACGCGTTATTGATCTGAACTAGGCATGCACCTCTCATACTTTATCTAAATAACATTTACGTATCGTGTTTCGTTTTTCAAGTAAAACATATCAGTGTAAATATTCTTGAGTAGGCCCCATCGAGTTTTAACGCATCCGTCCTGATTTTCAAAACTCGTGTTTTAGAAAAGAGACATAAGAAAATTCTCTTTACGTATCACTGATCTGAACCAGGCATATACCTCTCACGCCTTATCAGAATAACTTTCATGCATCGTGTTTGTCTTTTTTCAAGTAAAACATATTCGAGTCATTAACATGGAATATAGCGTAAATATTCTCAAGTCGGCCCCATGGAGTTGTAACACATCTGCCCTAATTTTCAAAACTCGTGTTTCAGAAAAGAGACGCCAGGAAATCCTCTTTACGTATTAGCAATCTGAACCAGGCACATACCTCTCACACCTTATCTGAATAACTTTTACGTATCGTGTGCGTCTTTTTTAAGTAATACATATCAATCGGGTCAAAATGAATCGAATCATTAACATTGATTTTCCTTTTCCTTATGAAAGTGAGGGGAGTTGAATTATGAAGTATGGGGTCAAATTTGGTATAATAATTATGGTGTTATTCTCTTGGAGTATAGCATGCAACATTTTTGTTGGTCACTGGTTTGGCAGATAATGGCCACATCCCACATTCTCTCCTTCACGAGTCTCGAACATGTATTAATAGGTGTGCCATACCGTGTTTTGCTTCATGAGCTCAAAACTTCAATGGTGAGATAAGAGAAGAAGCTTCATCTTCACCAAAACGCTCCTTCTTCTTCATCTTCTTTCGATGGAACCACCAAAACATGGAGAAAAAGATGGGTCGGATCCGAGCTCGAACCCCAAGAAGCCTGGCGGGTGGAAGGCCATGCCCTACATCTTTGGTACTTGTAGTCGGTCTTAGGTCTTTTGAGTCGTTTTTCGTTTTTTTCTTTTTGTAGCCACTGAATCGGTCTGAAATACTGTTGGATTATATGAAAACTAGAGTCCCATACACTGAACCGTCCTTTGAATCATATTCAGATACCGAGCATTGCCTTAACCGTACCATACACAAATCCTGTGAAAACAAGAATGGTTAATATTTAGATATATGTGAAATACTGTTGGATTATATAAAAACTAGAGTCCCGTACATTGAACTGTCCTTTGAATCATATTCAGATACCGAGCATTGCCTTAACCGTACCATACACAGATCCTGTGAAAACAAGAATCTCGTGCACTAAACTGTAATCTAAATAAAACTAACGTTACGTTCGTTTACCTTACTCGCTTCCTGATTGAAAATCGTGTCAATAGGAAATGAAACGTTCGAGAGATTGGCGACTTTTGGCCTATTTGCCAACTTCATGGTGTACTTGGTTAGGGAGTACCACATGGACCAAGTGGTGGCGGCGAACCTCCTCAACATTTGGTCCGGCACGACCAACTTCGCGCCGTTGATCGGAGCTTTCATCTCCGACACCTACGCCGGCCGCTTCCGCACCCTCGCCATCGCTTCCTTCTTCTGCCTCTCGGTACGTTTTTTTTTGTTGTGTGCATTTATGATCTTACATATGAAAAAGCAAAGTATTTAATGATGTTTTTTTTTTGAGTAGTTGTGCCTTTAGTAGGTACAAAACTTTGAAACATCGGTTTCGTTTCAATTATTGGAGTGGCGTCACATGTATATCGTTACAACATGGTGTGTATATAATATATCATGTGGTTTTGATCGGGTTGGTTGGATATTTTGGAAGATTGTGGTAACTTCTAGGGATGATGAATCGATTTAATTCTGATATAAACTATGTCGATCTAGATATTTGACCTATAAATTTGAGAGTTTAGGTCTGATTTACGGTGTAACCCTAATCCATGTAGTATGTATATATACACGAGGTCCTTATCGTGATTCACTCAAATTCTTGAGACTGGCAAACTATAGTCGACTGAGGTCGGATGGGAACGAAACTCCACCTATAAGCACCATTGATCGGTGTGTAACATTAATACAATTTTTTTAGTATTTTTAAGACGGGTGTGGACCAACGGGGTCCAACCGAAAACGACAATTTCTCTTATTGTTTCTTATGCGACTCTCAATCCATATACAGATCAATAAACTCACGAAATAAAATTTCAACCAACTTATTTCGTATCGTGTCAGAAATAGTAAGATGAATTTATTTTATGTCATTTTTCCGTAACTTCTATTGGTGAGTTAGTGAACCAAACTTGATTATCACTAGTACCTAAAACAATCAATCATCAATTTATGGGATTGTAAGATGAATTCATTTTATGTCCTTTTTCCACAACTTTCTGTTGGTGAGTTAGTGAACCAAACTTGACTCTCACTAGTACCTAAAACAATCAATCATCAATTTATTGATTTGAAGAAGCTTCTTCAATATCTACCTAACAATGATGAAGAGAGTTGTTAATGTGACAGGGGATGGTGACATTGACCCTCACAGCCTGGGTGCCCCAGCTCCATCCTCCTCCTTGCACCCCTCAACAGGTCCAATCGGCCCAATGTGCCCACCACACTGGCACTCAGCTCGGTGTCCTCATCCTCGGACTTGGCTTGATCTCGATTGGCAGTGCAGGGATCAGGCCCTGTAACATCCCGTTCGGGGTTGACCAGTTCGATCAGTCGACTGAAGAAGGTGCCAAAGGCGTCAACAGCTTCTATAATTGGTACCTTCGCTAGTGATAAAACTCGTACATGCAACTATTGTTACTTATATAATAACAAATAACTGTTTTCTGATCGTTACATTGATTTGAATTCCGATCGTCAGGTATTACAACTGATACCTTCACTAGTAACAACAATCCTACATATAATTACTGTATAAAAAAAATAACTGTTTTCTAATCGTTACAATGATTTGAATTCTGATCATCAGGTACTACACGACTTTCACGGTCGTGATCATTTTGGCACTGACCGTGGTCGTGTACATACAAGACTCAGTCAGCTGGGTTTTAGGGTTTGGGATTCCGACAGGGCTAATGTTCCTTGCCATCGTCCTGTTCTTCATGGGTACGACGATATACGTTTATGTGAAACCCGAGGGGAGCATATTTTCAGGCATCGGTCAGGTGGTCGTCGCCGCCTATAAGAAGCGTCGGGTCGGGTTGCCGGTAGCAGACGACAGCTCGGTCTACTATGATCCTCCCTTGAAGGGCACCACCATCCTTTCTAAGCTGCCTATTACAAATCAATTCAGGTTAGGTCCGATTTCGCTATCACTACAGATTTGTTTGCTCTCAATTTCGATTTTCTTGTAAGTGCCATTAATAGATTTCCTTTAACTCTAGAATTTACATTATTTTAGTTAGGGATGATTAAAATGTCTACATCGTATTGAAACACGATGTGCTCGATTAAGTTGAGATAGTGTCGTATGGAATAACTTTAGATTTGTTATAGATTTAATGAGAGGGTTAAAATTATTAGTTAGGATCATACGATCAACCTGTACCATCTGTATCGGTCTTCCAAATGAAATTATTTGGTTAAAACATGTTTTTAAATTAAAACTATTCTAAAGTTCGACCGAACCAGTTGGTAAGTGTTGATTTTTAAAATCATTGTCACAGTTTTGTACAACCGGCGGCACTTAAAACGATGTAACGATTTAATGTTTTGAAAATCGTCTAGTTCGTTTTTTAAAAATATTTTAATATTCTCAATGCTATGTTCCCATATTTTTTTTAAAAAAATGTTTGTAACGAATATTTTATATTATATGTATTATTGAAATTTTATTCATCTAATAAATTAACTTCTAACATCTTTTCAGTTCAAAAATAAAAACTTCTAATATTTTTAAAACTATGATGAAAATATATATAAACCAAGAACCAACTATATATGATCTCTTCATTTATATCTTGTTTTGTATGTACACATTTTTTTTTTTTGATAATGTTTTGTATGTACACATGTTTACACCTAACGATGAAAGAATTTGACATAAATCACAAAAAAAAAAAAAATGTTAGTTCTAAACAATGGAAACCGATACAAATCAATTATTGGCCCTCGACCTTAATATAGCTAGGAAGGCAACGTTACTATGTTAGTACAAGATATTCTCTGACGTCACTTTTGTTAGTACAACAGATTTGATGACGTTACTCTTGTCGGTACATAAGATTTGCTGACGTCATTTTTGTTACTGACCAGATTCTTAAACAAGGCAGCAATAGTAGGAAAAGACGAAACTAACCCCGATGGAAGTGTCGTAAATAAATGGAGGCTGTGCAGCATCCAACAAGTGGAAGAGCTGAAATGCCTAATCCGAATCGTCCCGATATGGGTCTCCGGTATCGTCA
>JAYMSW010002106.1:0-14515 GCA_036897725.1 Erodium texanum | reverse complement strand
AAGTTCATGGCATTTTTTTGCCATTACCAAAGAAGATGGCTACTATTTGCAAAAAGTGAATACGCTAAGGGTACTTTTTTGCAATTATCCCTAGATTCATCACTAGTGAAGTTTAACATATGTTGAAATCAAACTGACCTGGGTTTATTCCATCTGTGTTTGGAGAATCAATTGGTGCAAGTATTGTCAGCCATTGGATAATCACCTTACTGCAGTTATCGAACCATATGTTCATAATTACACAGGTAGAAGATGTGAGATGAAGCTCAACAGCTGAAGAAATGAATTGTCTTACTTGCAATAAACAGGATGAACATTCCAAGAGGAGAGTTGATCAAGGTGAGATTAGATATCTGAACCCGTTTAGAGTACATAAACTCAATCAAGTATGGCCTTGTTGCATTTAATTTCCCCGCACGGAACTTCTTCCACCAAGATTCACCTTGCCCGTCAAGTGTGCCATTGTAGCCTATTGATAAAACAGTACAGATCATAACACGTACTTGTCTGATAATTAACAGACTGAAGTTGTAAATTTACCGGTAACCACAACATCTGTGAGGTTGGTGCCAAAAATAAGACTGCTGAACCTTCCACCTGGGCCATCTCTTCCCATCCCATATGAAGGCAAAGGAGGAAGAAGAGGCCACTCTGACTCATCCTGCCAAAGAAATAGACCAACTCAGTAAGTAGCTAAAAACATTGCACAAAACACAGTTATAGTATCCATGGAAAGATAATAGACAACTTCGACCCATTATCAGTCCAAGGAATTAGGTTGTGACTTGTGAATCAATAGATCAATCAACCAAACAAGAAGCAAGCCAACACTTTTTTAGGGTAGGCTGCTGGCTTGAAATGAAGTAAGGGAAAACTCCACACCAACATCCCTGAAGTATACCACTTTGCACGTCGTAACCATGAAAAAAAAGTTGTGGCATGCCATAACTGTAACTATTTTCCATGAGCGTGGACTGACTTCCGTCCAAAAGAGCTCTGAAAAGACCCATATACCCCTGATCCAAATTTTCAAGTTTAACAGTTTGACTGCTGGGGCATGTAAGTGAGGTACTTTGGCCATTATCAAAAAATTGTCTCGCACGTGATGAACAGTGAACACTTTTTCATCTGTTTTTAACCCCTACCGAAACGGAAAATTAATTACAGTTACGAACATGAAAAAATGGTATATTTCGGGGGGATGTTTTATGAAGTTTTCCCTAGAGTCAATGCCGGAGGACTGGTGATTCTAACCCAAAAATACAAGCATTTTCCCCTTGTTTTTATGCTTCAAGAGATTGATGCGTTTAACTTATTATTCAATGCCTTAAAAAATATGGTATAGAAACTTGGTCTTTGTGATAGTGACCAAGTTTATGCACCATCAAAAGTAACAAATAGTCAATTTGTTTATCATATCCTAATTTTCTCTGCCAAAAAAATAGGAGAGGCCGGACATTCCTAAACATGGGAACAAGACAAACCTGAGAAGCTAAGATAACAGCATCCTTGAGGAGAAAGAGAGTGAAGTGGCTGGTGAGATTGAAGCTCCCAGTTAACCATTTGCCGGGAGGCACTACGAGCTGTGCACCGCCGTGTGATGAAAACTTGCTCAGATGATCAGTGGCGGATTTAAAGGCCTTAGGATGTTTTGCCATCACCAACCCCTCCAAAATCTGTCAAAACTGCTGTATGTTTCCTACAAGCAATGGCAGGGTACTTAATTTGGTCCTTGTTATGGCTCTTCCCTAATGTTAGGCTCAAAAATCCCAACATCAAGATGGATATGATCATCCCACCCATCTGCAAAAATTACATATATGGGGTCAAAGATATATACAAAAAAATAATTCAAAGATATAACTTAGGGTGCAAACTTAAATGCCAGATGTGATAAAATAAAAAAAAAACTGATTCAGACACATCTCTGAACAAAAAGAGAACAAGTTTAGGAAACAAAATGTGAAATCCAAGTAGAGATCAATAACATTTGAAAAAGAAAACCATATAGCAAATCAACCCAGAACCCAAAATCATGCAAAAGGATAAAACCCAAATAGCAAATCTTCCAAAATCTACTTCAAAACAAAACATAATACAGGAAAATCAGGTTTCTAATCAAAATGTGAACTCAGGTTACAAAACCCAGAAACATAAATAAAATAACAAAGACAACCATATTAAAAGGAGAAAGGTCGGTTTTTTATACACAGGAGGTGTGAAGAGAAGACTTACAAGGGATTTTTTGAAGCTCAAAAACACGACCATGCTATGCTTATTTGGTCTGAGAAACCAAACGGGAGAAGCAAATGCCCAGATATTATTGCTACGAAATTTCAAGAAAATTTAGAAAGTTTTTTCTCTGAAACATATTTATAAGCCAAAATTGACCTGTGCGTTGCAACTCTTATTTTATCTCTGCTTTTGGCTCGCATCTGGATTTCGCTGATTGTCGCATCAAATTAACATTTACGTTTCTCTAAAAAAAAAAAAATAGGCCACCATCTCATCACATATTAAAATAAATACAAATTACATTAAGAGTAATCAAATTATATTTAAAAGTCATGAATAACTTCGTTTTATGTCTTGAATATCATTGTTAAAAATAATAATATTTAAAAATTGAAAATAACATTTATTTTAAAATTTAATGAAAAAAAATATACTTTGTTTAAACATGTTGAGAATTTATTTGACTTATCTTCCATTTTTTTTAACTCAAAAGACAAAATATCATAAAAGTTGGAAAGTCACGATACTGAATTTGCCCTCTTTTGTCAAACACAATCCTCAACTTGCAATGATTATTAAGAGGTAAATACTTTTAAAACAAAATGCAAACCACACTGCAGTTTTTATAATTACACTTATATATTTTAATTACTTGGAAATTTCAATTCACTATCGTACTATGAAAGATATGTCGAAGACGATGTGCCTGACATACATAGGAAGAGTTATGCAAAAGAAATATACCAAATTTACCCCTTTCGGTTTACATCCTTGTTTGCTTCTTTCATTGTTTGTTTGTAAATTTCAAAGGTTTTGTAGCATCTCTAATAAATGTTAATCTACTATATAACAAAAACAATATTTTCCACTCTCTATCTCGAGACAGTAGGAAGAGTTGTGCAATAGAAATATACCAAATTTAATATATTCATTGATAATTTGTAATATAATTTCTTCTGCATCTTTGTTTATGTACTCATTAAAACATGAAGGTAATATCATGGACATCACATCATTAAGTATTTCAAGCGATTTTTATGTAGATTTTTTTATTATTATTTTGATTTATGAACATCGATCCTATTTTTTTGATTAGTTGTGTTGGATTCACATTGAAGTCTCTCTAATTTTCAAAGAATATCTGTGATTTAAAAGAGAGTAAACCCATGCTGCATTAATTCAGGTACAAGTATGGACATGATCTATCATGTTTTTATTTTATTTTATATAATATAAGAGAAAGTTTAATCATATGACATTATTATTATTAAAGTTTGAAGGTAATATCATGATCAGTTTTGAAGTTAAAATTAATCACATGATTTTGTGCATAATTTAAGGTAATAATATGATCACTTTTAAAGTTAAAGGACAGTAACACAAGTGTTCCAAGATCATTTTTGTAAGGATTAAAGTTGATATTGTATATGCATTTCCTGTACATTTGACTTCATATTTGTTACAAGTAGTAGTATATTGTTATTCTAGGTGTTTTAATGGTTTGTGTTTGGAACTTGGAATCGGAGATTGCTTCAAGGAAACTAGCCATTTGAGTTTGAAGCTTGAATATCTTGACCAAAGAAGTGCACTGAGGAAGATAACTCAAAATCAATTTAAGTGGCTATGGCAAGATCATTTTCCATTTTGTATCCATATTTTCAGGCATTAATGGTTATAACTAACTACACAAGCACTTGTTGCCAATCCTTAATGCGGAAGCAAAAAGGACTTCAATTTAGGGGTGTCCAAAATATCCGTCAACTTGATCCGCCCTTTAAACTGTCCAACCAAAATATCTATCCACAACTTATCCGTAAAGTAATGGGCGGATTGCAGATATAGTTTTAGAGAATCCGCACCTTCGCGGGCGGATTGCGGATCTCTCATATGTAATCTGCGAATAATCCGCTTGCCCGCAAATTTTTTGAAGTTCAAGATAGGATTAACTTTTGAGATTTAATTCTTTTTTTTAATAATGAAACTTAATATGTGATTTATTGTAACCGAAGACGGTGATGGTGGCATTTGACTTTTTGTTGCATACAGTATATAATGCTTCTAAAATATTTATCGTCTTATGTTTTTGGTGGATTTTTTTTAATGTTTTTATACATGGTGCGAATTATACAAATTTGACCCAATCCGCACAAGTCAAATCTGCCAAATGTTTTCCTCCCATGGACGGCTCACGGATTAAAAAAATTTCATTCACATCCGTATGGGTGAAATTCTACTCCCATGGGCAGGTCATCCGCCCATGGACATCCCTACTTCAATCAACAAGTGATCCCAATCCCACCTATTGGCTTCTTTTATTTATTTTGCTGTCAGCCTAACAACTACAAATATTCTCTTCCGTATTTATCATCCAAACCTGCAGCATAGTAGTAAATAATACTAATACAATGTCTTTGGCCACTCATTTTTTTTCCTTCGAACACAAAACTAAACTCCCTCCTAGGCTGCTTTTATATTGCACAAATCAAGACTATGAATACACCATTCTACCAAAACCGAGCTTGCTTCCTCTATCACCCCTTTCTCAACATTCATCTGAGTTGCAATTTTACATTTCTCTGCAACTTCAAATCATTACAACGTCTGAAACAGATTGTATATGGAAGAAAGAATGCAATGAAAGGATAGTTAAGCATTTCAAAGTATATGCAACAAAATCTTTGGTGATTCCATCATACATAATCGTCAATATGGATCATGGAAGAAATTTTGCGACTTCTTCATATCTTTTTTCAAGGACTTCATGGTTTAGCAAAATATACACGCTTCTTTTTCTCCACTTCTCTACAAATTAATATGGAACAGGTATATGGATCATTTATCATCCCAACACTCAAGTCATGAAACCCAATTTGTTCTATCAACATGGAGCTTCTCCTCCAAATATAATTGGTGAAACTGCACTTTGGAATATGCCACCTGGTATTTCAAACTGGAAATATAAGCTTCACTCTATTACAAAATTAGTATCACGATCTCAAAAAGAGAGAAAAAAAAGTCATATCAACAAACTGGTGTAGATTAGTATAAATATAAAACGAAGAGGCTTCACAGAATCAGCAAGATTGAATAACTTCATTTCCTAATATAATTTAACGGTATGCAGTCTGAAGTCCTCCACAGTCCCTGACGGTGCATCTTTATATATCATGCATTATAGATGTAAGCGATGAAGCAGCAACAAAACTAAACACTGACCATTACTACTTTTACAATGATGACTCTTCTAAACATCATCAGATAATACAACCATGTTTATAAATGTTTTTAACAAAATCTAATTATATAAATCACCTAATAACTGATGCATTAACATCATAAGGTTAGGAATTGGGAACTTTTATGTGGGACACTATATTTTATTCCCTGCAAAAAAAAAAAGTTCAACAGATTTTTGTCTGAACAATTGTAGTTTATTTTCCTTCCCTCCCTCATCAGATAACAAATACATGTTTACAACCTTTTCCTAAACATCAGATAATACTGTTTACATCCTTTTCTTAACAAACAACTAATATTCCCTCCATCCTAAAATAAGTGTCCCACTTTTCGAAAACAGAGGTCCTAATATAAGTGCCCTCTTTTCCATTTTAGTTAGTTAACCACAGATCACTACTGCTATTCTCGAAAAAGTTAGTCATAACAACTTGATTAATGGTTACATGGGGGTAAAAGATGGAAAGTCAAACACTTGAAATTAAATCCATAATTGTCAAGGAGGACACTTATTTATGGGACACAGGGAATATACAAATCATCTAATAAATGATGCACTTGTATAATGAGGTACTCACCCACCCCTCCCTCCCTCCCTCAACCATCCTTACTAGTTACTGCTTCAGAGGTGGATTCTTCTAGACATCATATAACTGATGCAGTGATGCAATTATATCACAAGACAATCCATGACTGCACCAGAATAGATTGAAAATCTCCTCTAAGGATTACAACCAGCCTTAACCCTAGCAGGCTGCTTCCAAGAGAAATATTGTTAAATCAGCTTTACTATCAATTATTTGCAAGATCATTGAGTTCAATAACTGGTTGTCAGATACCATCATCACTACTATTCCTCAGCTCCTACCCTGAAAATATTACATCTTTCTTGTAGTCATTGAAGAAGCAAAATTAAAGATACAGCAAAGTCTGTAAAGAGCCATGTAAACATAGATTTCTCACAAGAATCCACAGAAATACGTAAATTTATTTCCCTCTAATTATATAAATTACCTTCTTAGAAAAAAAATCCAACATTTTGGTTTGTACTGGGAGAAAGATGTGATATTTTCAGGGTAGTAGCTGCTTCAAGTATCTTTTGTTTAGACTTCAGATAAGTTTGGATGTGGTGGATTTACTTTGTACACCTTTTTGCATTTTATTCATTACACGGTGTGATCACACTCATGAATCAAAAGATATGTTCATAGATAGTAAACGTTGCAATATATAATATATTTGAATGTATAACTTAATGTAAAAAATTTAAGGAACATAATCTTTACCTGATACCACATCTTTCTAAGTAATCCCTCTAGGCTTATTTCGAATTTCCAAGTAAACCAGTGTTAATACAAAGTGTATAGAGGGTATGCATTTCAGCAACCGATATTGTTGTTATTCAAAGCGAAGGGGCGTCGTAAAAGGAAGAATTAGCAATTATTATCAACATATTTATAATCAGGCAGAAAACATCCAATGACTATAAAAACAAATGAAATGGGGACAGATCAATGAGTAATCAGGTACCTTAAACGTGTATGATGTATGTACTATGTACATATGAAGTATGTCATTCATGGCACAAGTCCCATGTCCACCCACAAATCTAAATCTAGCTTCACCAAATCAGGGATGTTTCTTACCAATCCATCTTCTCTACCAACTTCCTCATAACCTATCAGATGCAAAGAGCACCAGACGAATGGGCACAATAACTAGTTTTCTCCTTGATCTCAATTCTTAGCTATATCTGTCTTTTGTGCAACTTTCCTTTTCGTTTGGATTTGGCGAACATATTCAGCAACTAAGACATGTAACTTTGGATTAGGTGCACTTTGTAATGAAGGATTACGGCCTGTTTTTTTGAGTGCTCGCACAGCCAGTTTTTCAGCTATCTGATAATGAGTTGAGCAGTACCGTAATGCACTTGATCTCAGGATAGGTTTCCCACAAGTAATAGGCCCTGTGTGCGTACTGAACAAAAGCAGCAACCATGTGGTAAGAAAAATGTATCACGACAAAAAGAGAGAAGATATATCCAGCATATTTAAAAACCCACCAACATGTTTGCACATTAAAAAAGAGCAGGAGCTAATATCATATTCACTATGCAGTCATGCAGAATTTATTTGTCAGAGAACCTAAGTAGCAAATCCATGCATGGAAATTGGGGCAAAATGAATCACGGGTATCATATATAGACCTTATTGATGAGTAAAAGAGACATGCAAATCCTGAAAGGTGCTTCATGTGAATAAAACTTTTGACAGTGTGAAAAAAAGTGATATTTTCTAATACAGTGTCCGATTTACAAATTATTGCTCAACGACAAACAATTTTTGTAATTCCTTTACCTCAACGACAGAGACATTTCCAAACTTACAAGGCAAACCCTAGGATACAATTAAAGTAAAAGCATATAAATGAGATGCACCTGGTCTTAAGTGATATCTGGTTAATATGTGACATTTACAAAAGCTAAAACTCCAATTTCAGTTACGCTCATGTAGAAATACAATATAAAGCTACACAAAACTCCAATTTCAGTTAAATGTCTTCTATATAAACTTTCAGGACCCAAGTACAGTAAAAATACAGTCAATTGGATTGAAAAAGAGCTTCAGGATGAACAATTGGGCACATTGCATCATATAAACAAGAGCTTGTACAGGAAAGGCAGATTAACACAAATTTAGCAGAAAAGCAAAAAGCCAAACCTTTTGATTGGATAACTACACGCAATGTATAGCTTCTGGTTTATATCAGACAAAATATGGGAATGGCAATACTGTGTAAGTGTCATGGCCTTAGTCTTACAGGCCACCACAGAGCACTTTCTCGTCTCACCCTCCAACCCTAGCCCTAGCTTCCCATTCCCTTCCTCCAAACCCTCGCCACTATTCCCCCTTTTCTCATCTTCCTTGAACGGACTCCTCCCGTAATGCCAGTAGTATTCTCTGTATTTGGATTTCACCTCCTCCATGAGAGCCCAATAGTGGTCCTTGTAGACCCGAGTGAGTTGCTTGAGTCGGCGGGATCGGCGGGCCAGGAGCTCCTCTCGGGTCAGGAACTCGGATCGGGCGAGGAGAGCGTCCTCATCGGAGCCGTCGATGGCTATGGGAGGGAGCGAGTTGTGATCGGCCATGACTGAGTCGACGGGCGAGTTGGGGTTTATCTGGGGTTTTCCGTGGAGAGGAAGGCGAGCGACAAATGAGCGGACTGTTTGGCACCAAACGAGGAAAGAGAAGAAAATAATGATTTGGCCCTTTAATTCCACCAGATCTCCCCATTTAATAGGGCCTTGGTTGGTAGGAAACAATAAAAAAAAGTTAACCATGGCGAAAAGAGAATAACAAAATAATAACATACTTTCAAGTAATGACCTGTGATTATTGTTGTATTTTTCTTTGATTCCAAGAACAGACCGTCAAACATAAAGAACACGTATATTCATCAAAGCAATACTCGATATTCTGTCTTCAGAGACTAGGAGAAGTGTTCTTGGCTCAAAAAATATGACCCGTTGGACTCTTCTTTCATAGTAGAAAGCCGTCTCCTCTCTCTCGTCATCTCTTTACTTTTGAGGCTCTCGGTTTTTTTGTCTATAATTAGACTTTGTTTTTCTTTCTGTCAACCCTGCTAGTGGCAACGACGGAGGCAACGAGCATGTATAGTTTTTACTTTCTTTCAGTAATCCGTCGTCGTTGGGCTTCTCTTCGCCGGCGATTACTTCTCATCATATCTGTTTCTCCATCTGAATCTGGGGATGATGAGCGTGAACATCGTTTCTGAGGCGTGTGGGGGCTACGGAACGTGTTGGGCGTGGCAACGTGTGGTCGTCAATAAGGTATCAGCTTAGGTATAGAGGTACGTACGCAATAATTGCATTGTTGGTGCACAGTTATTGTGCTATTAAGTCTAGTCTGCTTGTAAGCGATGCGTGAGCTATCCTCTATGAGAAGCTGATTGCCGAAATTTTTATTCCCACCATGTCTAGAGTTCGTGAGGATTCCATGTATAAAATATAACTTAATTTGGACTAATCAAATGTTAATGTCAAATCTAACACAACCTGCTCTCAAAGCATGTGCCTCATTCTTATACCAGATATAAAAAGAAATAGAACATCACATTCACACTTCCAATCCTACAAACAAAATAAAAATTATCAGAATATCACTTCAAAACAAAAATAAGGCTATGGATGTGGCATTTCTGAACATTAACGAACTGAAATGAGTAGGAAGAACCTGAAGTAATTGGAGCAAACCAAAACAATTAACAAAAGAAATATAAATTCATTTCATAAAACACAAAGAAATTCAACCATACAATGAGAGATCACGGTAAAGACATAACCTTATAAACTGCAAGTGCAACACAACATATTCATCTAGCTTGAAACTAACTGCAGAAAGTCTAACATGCAAAAAACCATCAACAAACCATCAACCTCTCTCAAGGAAGATTGGAGCTGGCTGGCCCGGCACCATAGCCGCCACCACCACGCCCAAAGGCAGGTCTAGACCCACCAGAGCCCTGAAAGTTGAGCAGAAAATATGTAAGTTCATTGAACCATGAGTGTGATTCATAATCACAAAGACCATAGCTACATAATGTGAAATAGAGTAGAGCAACCCCACACATAATAGAACAATTCATGCAGCATGGTAGTAAAAAGTTATAACGTGACTTTCTATCACATGCCCTTATATTCTACCATTTCGTAACAGACTAATAAGAAGGATATGAAAAATCTTAATGAAATGCAAAAGGATTTGATTATATACATGTATAATCTTTCATGTATTTTTCTACCACCACAACACAAAAGAGCATTAGATGAGATGCAAAACAATAAAACTGATGCACCAACAAGACCAATCCTTAACTTCAACTACTGAATTGGAATTTGTTACATAGGTTGGCAGTAGGGCTATATATATATATATAAACGGGTCACTTAAAACAGAGTGCTTGCGTACCAGTAAAGACAATGATATGAAACTGACTACCTCATCCAAAGCAGTGAAACTAGAAAAACCATTGTTCATTGAAAGCACCATAAAATTACGAGTGAATCACAAAACATGCATATGAAGCTCTAGGTCACTCATATTTCATGAGTAGCAAATGATTGCAAAAGACAGGTACACTACTAAATTTCAAAATTATACAAAAGCATGGGACACAACTACTTAACTAATGTCAGTTAAGATAAAGAATGTTATTTTAAGAGTAATTCAAAATATAGATATGATGAGTGCACAACTGAAATAGAGAATCTTACCCCGAATGAAGGCCTGTAATCGGCAGGAGCTCCACCTTTGTCACCCCCAAAATCACCACCAGGGCCCGGAGGCCCTCTTCGGTATCCATCTCTGTCACCACCAAACCTCCTCTCACCATCAAAACGAGATGGGCCACTGTTACACATACATCAACAGAACATTCAGTACTATCTCAATTAGCAAATGGCTACAACCCAAAGTAATGATTAACAAAAACTATGGAGTACCCAACTTCTAAATGATATGAAGTTACAACTAAACAGTCTAAATAACAATGCAAATAAATTACTCGCTCAAACAAACATTTATGTAGCTAAAAACCCAAGTAATGATTAACAAAATCAACAAATTAACTGTTGATAGAGCCTAAGTACCCAACTTAACAATGATATGCAATTACAACTACAAAGACTAAATAACAATCACCAACATTAATTTGAAATCAGCTAACAATGATACCCAATTAACAACATAAATCCTAATTATGAAAATCATTGAGAAAGAAAGCAAAAAAAAAAAACAAATTAAGCAGAAGCATGAATTACCGAGGACGGTCGCCACCAGGGCCACCGACCCCCCTGCCGGCGGGCTTGGCCTGCTTCTTCAGAGTGGCGGGGACGATCTCTGAGGGAAGGTTGAGGTAAGTTCTGAGGAACTCGATACCGTCATTGGTGAGGAACCAGTAGTAGTGCATCCACGCGAAGGTCTCTCTCACGTACTCCTTCGACTTGAAGCTCTGCATCAGCTTAATCACCTGCAGATTTGGGACATCGATATCTGGGTGCTTTGCAAGATTGTAGTCCTTCTTTGCCCAGCACACTCCCTCTGCAACGATTCATCGAACAAGTAAACATCACAGATACTGAATCGAACATACAGAGACGAACAGACTAACACAGATCATTACCTTGGAAGAGGTACTTGGAGATCTCACGGCGAT
This sequence comes from Erodium texanum, assembly GCA_036897725.1. NCBI lineage: Eukaryota > Viridiplantae > Streptophyta > Magnoliopsida > Geraniales > Geraniaceae > Erodium > Erodium texanum. The sequence continues at coordinate 2,812 of JAYMSW010002106.1, read as the reverse complement.
TCTTCTCTGAAATGATCTGAACACAAAATTGCAGAAGACGATTACATTCGCATCATAAACACCTTTGAATCGAAATGGCGGATTCTCGGAAACCAAACAGTGAATAACGGATTCGAAAAATCATTGAATCGAAATGGCGGAGACGTACCATGATTGCAGCGAGGAGGAGAAGGAGGCGGCAATGGAGTGAGTCTCTGAGTCTGAGCTCTCCTTGACAACTCTCTATCGCCTGTTACTAGAAACCCTAGACTCGACGATTTTAACCGTATATTCTAGGGTTCCTGACAATTGCACCGAAATTGGGCTCCATTTGGGCCTCCTACGGAGCCTATTTAGGCCTCTATATTGGGCTTTCATGGGCTTAACACAGCTCACAATCGCATTGTATGTTGGGGCTGAAACCTTCAAGGTTGTATTTAAACTTAACCAACTGCTCCAACGACATAACCGCCGCACACCGACAACATAGGATTGTGTTCCGGCCATCGTCCCATACTCCCATGTGGTCCGTAACCGACCTCACGTGGGGATTAATGAAGCCATCCATTACTTTGGTTGACCTTTGACATATCATTTGTCGTTTCCTTAATTTGGACATGCAAGAATCATCATGAGCCATGTGTTGTGTAACGGTTGATGACATAACACAACTAATAACAAATCTATTTCGTCTTTGGTGTTTTTGGACATAGGTGCTCCGTGAGGCCACCATATGGCAAACTTCTAATCCAACACATGTTCTATATTTGATAAAAAGGTTTATTATATAAACCTGTGCGTGATTAACGGCTTCACAACTGACGTAACGAACATGTTAAGGTTGAGAGACTCTACAATTTAAGGGGAATGCTCCATTTTTTTTATGCTCTAGATTTTAAAATAATGTTATATTTAATTTTTTTGAAAACATTTTTTTTAATAGATGTTATGTAATTTTGGCCGTAACAACAATTAATGTGTATTTAGATTTTGAGATAATAACAATTCTTATAACTATTTGAACCAATATAGGTCATGTATAATTATGATATTATAGTTAGTGTTTAATATGAATATTATTTATATATCATTTACAATTGTACCCAACTAAACAACACAATAAACAAATATAAAATAACCCAAAATAAAGAGATAAATAATAACTAATTGTTAATATTTCTTACTAGTTAGGCTGTCACTGTCTAAACTGTTGGATCGCCATACCAAAAATTGTTTTTTTTTTATGTGAGTGAAATATACTATAATTGTGGAATTGGATACCAAAATAACCGATGACAAAAATTAAAATTAAATATTATGCGTGTGAGATCGGCTAAGACAATTAAAATGTCACATCGTTATTTGTGTGAGATTAATATTTGGACAAACCTAAGATTATGATTTGGATGGCAAGTCAGGCCTTCGGCCGGCACTTTCAGTTGGCCACATGACGACCACTTACTTATACAACACTCCTAAGAACACGTTGACCCCTAAACAATGATTCTCATATCACATAATATCTATTTATTTTTTTCTCGGTAGACTATTTATTAAAACTAATCTATCAGAAGATATTTGACAATCTCACTAATAGATATACTCTTATATGCTAATTAAGTTTTTATTTTATAATTTTAGTGCTCGTGAGGCAGGCGATAGGGGGTCCACCACGAAGACATCGTGACCGTCAGGTAGAGACGTGAGCTGTATTGCCGGCGTGAAGCTTTGCAGTGACCGGCAGAGCAGAGAGAAGGAGAAAGTGACCCGTGAGCCTGACTGTGACGGTGACCTCGACCGTGACCGTGACTGGACGGAGCTAAATGTTTCGTATGGAGGCGATGTATGCGATCATTTTTTGTAGATATCTACGACCCGGTCAAAAGCTTCTTCTTACTTTGTGCTCCCATGATATTGGGCCACGTAGACTTCTGAGCTGTCCACCTGGCGTACTTCACCGCGTTATACGAGCCGGTGATTTTGCTGCCCACACTTATGATGAGTAGGGACATATTTGTTGCTTTGACTGTAACGTCCCTGGCCAAAAGCTTCCTCGTTGTTTTAAAATGTTTAATTATTTTAACGTGACTTAGTTGTAAAATTAACCGTAAATGTTTATAAAAATTACCCTTTTATTTTAGTGATCACACCATTTAATCCTATTCATATTATTTGATGGAAGAATATTTTATATATTATGTAATTCAGTCTTATTGTAAAATAATACTTTTGTTATAATCATTTTAAAACAACTTCAAAAATTATTATTTTCACAATAAAATTGTATTTGCATAATAAGTACATGTATAACTTCATTATGAATAAACAATCTTTCATTTAGATGGGAAGCTTTGTATTTGCCTAATAAGTAAACTCTTCACACATAAGTATACCAGTAGTGTTAATAATTTGGATCTACGATATGATTTGATTTTTTGTATGCTTTGGTACATAATAGACTTCAATAATATGCTTCGGCAAAACCTCTATTATCGAAGTGTAAATTTAATGTCAAATTAAATACACGCCTTCAAATTTAAAAGGAAATAAATGATAATAAACATGGCATGTAATTACGCGGGGGTAATAACGGAATACAAAAAAACCCCCGCCATGTCACTGTCTCTGGAAGCGCCTTCTCTTTCTCTTCCCAACCTGAAAACCGCTTTTTCTCAGAACCGCCGGTTCTCCGGCGTACTGCCGCCACTTATCCATCGCCGGAGTACCTCTATCCGGTCCTCTTCCGGCCACAGAACCGCTTCCCGTAGATCTACCGCAGTCTCGGCGGGCGTGGGAGGGAAGGGGAAAGGGGGGAGGGGGGGCACCGGGCCCC
>JAYMSW010002105.1:0-14516 GCA_036897725.1 Erodium texanum | reverse complement strand
AGAAAGAAGAAGAGAGCTACGTCCCGCATCGGTCATGGCAGAGACTCTCCTCTCCCCTCATCCGATGATCTTCCACCTCCTTCTCCTAGCTCGTCAATTTCTTCAGCTCCAGATGTCAGTTTCAGTTCTACCCAGGAACCCAAATCGGACGCTCCTGAATCCGATTCCAATTCCCACTCCCACGATTTGCAAGTGAATGCGAATTTGAAAAAGGAAGCAGAACAAGCAGAGATTGATTCTTCTGAAATCAGTAACCAAAATGAGCATGCTTTGGTCTCAGATGCACAACCGACCCCTCCTGTGGAGACTCAAGATGAGGAAGAAACTAGTGTGTCTACTGAGGTACAGTTCGAGCTGATTAAGGCCCAGATAGCTGAGAAGCTCAATGCTGCTCGGGTATTAGTGGCTTCAATCTCTGCAGCCAAGAAAGATTCAATTAGGAAGAGAAGAAAAGCTGCTGAGAATGTAAATTTAGTGTCCCTTAAGCAGAGAGAGCTTGAGAAGGAGCTGGAAGAAGCTTGTGAGACTGAAGATTTTGAGAAGGCTGACTTGGTGAGCCAGAGTCTTGCTTCCGCAGAGGAAGCAAAGCAAGTTCTCCTCAGTGGGCTGAGAGATGCAGAAGATGATTGTGATGCTATGGACTTGAAAATGCAGGAGGTTCTTGAGCACCAGGTTGCTGCTGAACAAGAGTGTGCATTGCTTATGGAGAACTTCGCAAAGGTGAGCTCAAAACTATTCCTTACTTTGGACATTGCCAAAGTAAGCTTGTCAAGTATTATCTTTCAACTCATCAAGATTTCATTTTTAACACAACTTGGTATAGCTATAAATTTCTTGCATCCTTTTATGCATCATGTAGACATGGTGTTGCTTATGTATTTATCTGATGCATAAGTCACATTTTCGTAGTGCCTGCAATTTTCCACTTGTTTAATTAGTATCTATATCTTAATAATGAAATAAGAAATAAGAAATCCAACATTCCATGACTCTCTTTAGTATGATTTTGAGCTATGTTAGCATCTTCCTTTCATGGAAAAGATAAATTCAGAACTAAAGTAATATGTTACATAAGTATGGGCTGGCTGCTGCTATGATAACCACCTACAGCATTGTTGCCTACTTATATAATGCTGAAATTTAGTTTTGCTGAGCCTCAGAGCACCCATGTAGCTCTCTATGAAGATACTTTCCCAGTAGAGCCTAAGTTAAGGTTCTTAAGATGACTAGAGTTCTGACCATGTTTGTTTCATTAAACCCTGCATGGAAGCTTCACAGTAATTATAATATTATATCAGTGTAACTGTGTAAGGTTAAAGTATAGAAGTTCAGGAGTATCAAAGTCTTTGTTTTATATACTCGTATCCCAGTTTGGAAAACAGATGCTAAAAATCAAATACCCATTTCACTTTTAGTTTGTTAATTAGTCATGATTACCAATATCATCTTACTTAATTAGTTGTAACAATGAGTAGTGGGGATATAGGAATACGTGGGTAGGTGATGGGAAGTAAAGCATAAATGTTCAAAATCAAATGGATCACCTATATAGGAGGAAGAGAATACATAATTATTACTCTTATGCTCCAATAATCAACTACAGCTTGTATATTATTGTATGTTTGCTTTAGCAAGAATTTTCTAAGTGCTTTATCATTATCAGTATCCATTTCTGCTGTGACCATTGTCATGATTAGATAGTTTCAATAGTATGAATGCTTCTTTTACTTTTTAAGAACTAAAATGAACCCGGATACTAAGGTTGAATAATTGATCTCCCAGGATGCAGCAAGTAGTGCAGATTTAGTCTTGAAGAAAGCAGAAGAGGTATCTTCAAAAGAAATAGACACATGGTTTTCATCTAGTGAAGCCTTGGAAGTTAAAAAGCTGGAATTAGAGTTTGAATCATATATAGTTAATGAAGCACGCGAAGTACTGAATAATTCAATTGAGCATTTGGTTGAAGATGAGATGAGAGAGAAGAACCTTCTCAGTAAGAAAAAAGAAGTCCTCAATGATGAACTGGAGCAACTGCTTGCTTTAGTGAGAGAAAAGGAAAAGGAGATAGCAGAAAATGATTCAAACATAACAGCAGTTGAAAAAAGAATTGCTGATGTGGTCTGTGATTTTGATGAGGCGCAAGTAAGCATTGATGCTAAGTATAATGAATTGCAGACAGGCCTTTCTCAGACAGACATGGAGAACCAAAATCTGTTGATGAAAAAGAAGGAAATTGATGATTTCATTTCTCGGGAAGAAGATAGAGGAGCGAAGTTTAGGGAACTTGCCAGGGTTGCGGCTGACGAAGCAAAAGCATACCAGGAAGTAGTTGAGCTAAGAAAATCTTTGATGGTATCAATTTTAAAGACCAGGGAAGATAAAATCAGGCTTGCTAAGATTGAGGAGAAACTCACAGAGGATGTGCATGCCCTCCAACAAGAGGTCTCCACAGCAAGAGCTTCCTTGCAGGTTAGTTTCGCTTTTCGGTTTCTTTTGAGAGTTCTATTAGGTTAGTTTTGTCTTTGCTTGGTAAATTTTTTTCATTTGCATTTAAATGCCGTTACAGTAGTATGAGAAGTAGTATGTACACTTGTTTCATTCAAACATCCGTGATTAAGTTCACTAGACTTTGAGCAGATAAGGCATGTAGATGTCAATGTTTTTTTTTTCACTGTGTGGAATGCCATTCTTTTAAATTGTATTGCCCTCAACTACTTTTTTTGTTTGTTTTTATCAGCAACTAACCTAATTCCTAATCTACCCCTAATCCAACTGATCTCAACTCCTTGTAGGAGCTATCTTCAACAAAGTCAAGCATCCAGCAGAATACGGTGACCTTCAAACAAAAAGTTATTTTCATTGACAAAAGAATCCCTGAGCTGGAAGCAGAAAAGAAACTTGCCGCTTCAGCAAGAAATTTCAAGGAAGCTGCAAGACTAGCAGCCGAGGCAAAGTCACTTAATGCTGAAAAGGAAGGAGTACAAAATGAACTGGAAAGAGCCAATTTGGAGCTTGAAAAGCTTGAGGAGGACATCAAAGACACCATGGACATATTGCAGGAGACTGAGGAGCTTGTCCTGTCCAAAGAAAAGGAAATGGCCATGGCCAGATTCCAAAGGTTACGTTTAATGGCTGGTGCTGCTACAGCAGAAAGATCAGCTGCTCTAGAATTGGGCAACCTAGAAGAAGCTGACCTTCTACTTGCAGAGGCTGAAGCAGCTGATTCTGAGGCAGAGAAACTAAAACCAACACATGGGTTTAAGGAGGAAGAGTTCAAGAGCCTACCGAAACATTTCATTTCCATGGAACTTGTATCTAGTCTTGGTGGGAAGCGGTTGACAGATTTAGCAGCATGTACTAATCTTTCCTCTACATAATGTCTACAGCTGATTGGCAACAGTAAAGAAAAATTTATTACAGAAGATGGAAAGAAGAAGCTTATCTTCTGTTTATCGTGAGAAGATGATACCACCCATGGATGGAATCATCATCCCTTCTGCCGCAGGTTCAGTTTTGTTCTTTCATTCGTCCAGTTTTGATCGGTACAGGTCTGAGAATTCGAGTCCCTTGATTTACGTGTTGTGCCACTTGAGGTGTTTTTAGAAAAAAATTATTTTTCAGGAAGATGATTCTGCAGTGTGAATCTGTAACATGCTTTCATTATATACTGAAGGTCTCTTTTACGATACAATTTTGTTCAGTGAATCATGAATGCGTGTGAGAATGCAATAATATACTGTACACATAGATTTGCACTCCAATTTAAGCTATGTATTTATTCATTTTCTTCGAACTATGTGCATTTCTATTTACTCTTCTGGGTTTCATTATGTTGCCTTCTTGGGAGGCTCAATGGTCATGAAAGTGAACTTGCTAAAAAAATAAGACTACATTTATGAAGCAGTGCTGAACAATTCACTTGCTTTTCCTCTTCAAAAGTGAAAATAGCCATGAAACTATTATTTGACTAGAAAATAAAATTATTGCATTCACATAAAATACTGGGTTAAATGCAAATAGCTACACATATAAATAGCCCACAAGCAAACAAGTGCAGTGTACAAAAACACAACAATCAGGTAGATTGTAAATTATCCACACGACAACCAGATACATTATAAATTGTATTTGTCTAGACAATCTATATGGGTAGTAATTTGCATGTAACACTTGAATATTTGACAGTGACAATGAATATAAATCACCAATAACACAGGTTTCTCCAGAACACAAATCCAACTATTTTTTTTCCCTTTTATGTGTCCATTACAAGTACCAAAAAATGAAAACAAAAACATTACAGATCTGCATTTAGCAGCAACACTAACACATGAAATAGCCCCAACTTATAGCTCTGTCCTGAAATTTTACCTTTGTAGTTACAAGTGACGGGACAAAAAGTCCACTCTTATTGTGAATAAATAGAGAGACAAAACCAAACTCAAGTAACAATATTATAAATACTACACAGTGGTAATGCACTTCAACCTTACCTCCACTTCCTCGTACATGTAAGAACTCGTGAAGAATCTCACATCTTCCATGTAAGCTCTGCCCAACAATCTTCGATTCTGGAGCTAACAGCGGCCAATCCAACTAACTATCTTTACCATCAAACCATGGCTCTTAACTACAATCCAACCCACATTCCTCGAGAACAGGCCCATCGGACTTCGCCAAGAACGGGTCAACCCGGACCCACAAAAGCGAGAAGATCGAAGCAAGCAAGATGGACCACACGATGATAATTGTAGGGGTCCGGTTCTGGCGACCCAGAAGACCCTTCAAGAAAGGATAGAGATGGACGATCACCCAGAAGGCAAAGAAGAGCTTCCCGAATAGCGGGCCCCAGGACTCGTAGCCGTTGTTGATTGCATTTGAGATTCCGGCAACAACCCCGATCAAGTTTATGATCAACAACGTCGTTGGAGGGATGAGCAGTGTGGTCCATTTGAATGCATACAGCTCAGAGAACTCTCCATCGTCACCTCCTTTTGATGTGACGGTGAAGTTTGTGTCAACTCCGGCCAAAACCTTGAGAAGTCCTTGGAAGACCGCAAAGAGATGGGCCGATACACCTCCGATGACCCAGAACTGTTCGTTCCTCCACCATTCGTCGATGCCAACTCCACTCCATCGCATTTCAAGGATACTCGTTGCGAAAATGCAAATGAAGAGCGATAGAAACCATAAGCTGGCAGCGTTGCTAAGCTGCAATGTTAAAACAATGGACGAAACAATTAATTTACTTCTGAAGGATATTAAGAAGAGGTTCATTACACCTAGCTACATTAAATTTACACATTTTCCACCTACCTACACCCAAGTTTCGAAAATTATTTTCCAGCTACCCTAGGTTTCAAAAAGTTCCATACAACTCTATTTCGGCCAAAAATGATGAAAATACCCTTGACCCTTATCTCAAGAATAACCCCGTTACTGCTTAAAACATTCTGATTAGATATAAAAAGGAGCGGTCAAATAGACAAAAAAAATGATTTTTTTGAGATTATGGTCAAGAGTATTTTCGTCATTTTCTGACCCCAAAAAAAAAAGAGCTTTGGCACTTTTTGAGATTATGGTCGAGGGTATGTTTGTCATTTTCTGACCATAAAGAGTGTTGTGAACTTTTTGAAACCTTGGTAGCTGCTAAACAAATTTGGAACTTAGGTTTACATTAAGTGATAAATGTGCAAACTTACGTGTAGTTGGGTGTAATTAATAAAAATGTTGACGGCATAAAAAACAATTTAAATATTCATTATTCCTACCTCTGGAGTGATGAACTTCCCAGTTAGCAAGCACACGGCAGGCAAAGTACAATATGCGAGCAGAGGAATCGACGTCCATGGATATATTGTAGCATTAATGTACGACAAACGCTCCAACCACTTGAGACCTCCTCCATAGCCATACCAAAGAGGGCAATGCCTACTCAGAAAGATCTCAATCGAACCAAGGGCCCACCGAAGGACTTGGTGGAGACGATCAGAAAGATTGATTGGCGCAGATCCCTTAAACGCGGCCCTTGCAGGGATGCAATAAATCGATCTCCATCCATGGCAATGCATCTTGAAACCCGTCAAGATATCCTCAGTAACCGAACCGTAGATCCAGCCCACCTGAAGAAACCCACAAGTTTAGTCAACTATATAACCAAGATGACATAAATATTGTACTGAGTCAAAGATCAAAACACGATCTTACCTCTTTCCCCCACTCGGTTTTATCTTCGTAGCCACAGCTAATGACATGGATAGCTTCTTTAAGCAAAGAAGCAGGGCTAGCACCTTTGAACGCCCCACCATCTTCTAGGAGTGTAGATGCAACAAATACTGGAGATTGTCCGAACTTCTTCTCCAATTTTGACTCTGACACCAACTTATCGCTTTCAACTCCTGCATACGAGAAGTTGAGTAAGACAACAGAAAAATACGAATAATTATTACTGTTATTGACGAAGATGTTATTTTTCCAAAGATCCAGGGGCAGAATATTCATTTTATTTAAAATCTAACCGTTAAAAGGTAACTCATTCTAATCTTTACTATGTGAAGGTAGAATGTATTAATGCAAACTACATGCTAAAGATTTAATTCACAAATGAATCACATTCTAATAATAATAAAAATGTTTACCTTCAACACCTTCTTCAATACCCTCCAATGCAGGCACGGGATCGGGTGTACTTGAACCCGATGACCTTCTGAAAAACTTCTTCAGTCCGGTCTTGGGTTTGTTAGTCTTCTTCTCCTTCGTCTTCTTTCCGAAACAGCATCCACAACAACACCAACTCGGTAAGCAGTTACATGTCCTGGTTGGCGGCTTCTTGACTTTAGGGGCATCATAACCGTATAGCGCCTGCCTTCTAAACACACATCCAGTCCCGACATATATAGGCCCTTGAATACCATCTAAACCCTTCATGTTAATCTGTATCAAGAACAATACACCACATTAGATTTTGTATAGGAAAAAATAATAAAAATAAATAAAATTCAGGAGAAGCTCGTGCTTACATCGAAGAAAACAGTGTTTCTGTTGGCATATCGATCGTGCCTGTCAATACCATCGAACCTCTGTGGGAACTGAACGTAGCATACTCTCTTCCCGATCAACGGGTCCATCATGAAGCACATTGCTTCTCTAATAGCTTTACTATTGTTGATGTAATGATCACAATCCAAATTCAACATGTAAGGCGCATTTGTGAGCACCGCCGAGACTCTAACCTGTTAACAACAAGATCAAAATAAAAGGTCAGTAAAGCTTGCTAGTCCATCTGTTCAAGCCCTTGAACTTGGGTAATTGGACCAGGATGTTGGGTTTCCATCATCCAACTCTTGTTGGGCCTCTTTGAAGCCCAAATCTCGATACACAATACCCGCATAAAAGTTGTTCGGATTACTCACCAAGGCATTCATTGCTCCGGCCTTCTTGTGGTGATCAAACCCGGGCCGCTTTTCTCTTGAAACATACACGAGGCGAGGCAATTCGTTTCCATCTGTGTCGTGCCCACCACTCTGGCCAAGGAAGACCTACAAAGGATTGCACAAAAACACATTTTAGCCAAAAGGATAGCAGTGAGAACCATACACAAGAAACGACCAATAAAATACTATGGGGCTATATTGTGTGCATTTCATGAAGGTGGTCATATGCATGTGGAAGATGAACTATGAAGTTATATGTAGGTGGGCAATTCATAAAGGTAGCTATATGCAATTTACCCAAGAAAATCAAAGTTCACATACCTGAATCATTCCGGGATGATCACGCACATTATTCCCGGGCCATGGAGTTCCATCTTGCATTGTCCATCCTTCTTCCGGAACCTTTTGAGCTTTAGCAACTAAAGCATTGATCCTCACCTTAAACTCTTCATACTCTCTCTGTAATAGAACAGTAATTAATGGAGTTATTACAATAACAGAAACTAATAATAAGTTTTAGGATCTTCATGATCATTACCTTCATTGCTCTTCGGTCCTTCACAAATGAAGGTAAAACCTTGTCCTTGAGATAATCTATCTTCTGGGCGAAGTAAAACTCGGGTGCTCGAGGCTCAATGTTGAACTTTTTGCAGAACGGAACCCACTTTCTTGCAAATTCAGATGTTTCAGACAACGCCTCGAATGTCAACATTGCAGCACCATCATCAGAAACATAGCAAGAAACCTTGTCAACAGGATAATCCACTGCAAGAATGGACAGAACTGTGTTTGCAGTGACTATAGGCGGTTCTTTCAACGGATCCACCGTACTGACAAAGAGATCAACGGGAGAAAGCTGAGAAGGTTGACCTTCCTTCTCATACCTGAAAATCAAGAAACCAATCAATGTAAGAGTCGTTGAAAGAGTCAATGACAGTCAAGAACAGTTGACCAATAACAAATTTACATACCTCAGAGACAACCTATCGAGATAAGTTTCTCTATCAATGGGAAGCCACTTGGGGAACTGATCGAGAATCCAAGAAGCGGCAAACCAAATCTCACAGATAACAGATATGAGCCACAATGCATAAGCATCGTTCACCGGATTCATGACTCGATAATGGAAGAAGAAGCACACCACTACAAGCCGAATGATGATGATCATTCGGTAAGGGTTGATCTGACTCGATGGAATTGGCATTTTTCTTGATAAGGGTTGTCTCGCTTCATCCATTCTGTCACAACCAACAATACACAAAACATAATCAGAAAATGTCTAAGAGTATAAAACTATAATGTTCAACTATATCAGCCTCCGCTTTTAATTGAGTCGGTCATCTAATATGGTATCAGAGCCTGGTTTCGATTCTATGTAAAGAAGTAAGATTGGGTGAAGACACTTACAATGGAAGATCAGGTCCGTCGCCATCATAGTCCCAATCTTTACCGCCCCCATTATCACTCCTCGTGTTTTGTAATTTCTCTTGTTTTTGCTTCCAACTCTCCATTCTCTCTTTCCAAGCAACACTTCCATAGCCATAAGCAGCCAAATCCTTGGAAGGGTCCATGGATCTTCGTTGCACTGCAAAACACAACAAATTTAAGGGTTTAGATCTTGATTTTAATAACAATTAGAGTATCTAAACAAAGTTAAAGTAGTACAAAACAACAAGTTAATTAATTACCGGGAAGGCCAGGCTCAGCAAATGGAAGAGGATGAATTCTTTTGCCTCCACCGCCCATAAACGACGGAACCAAAGCATGTTGCTCCGGAGGTATATCATCAACCTGGATCATCAAATTGAGCACCCAATTAAGCATTAACACTAATAATTTAGTAGTTTTGGATCAAATCTCAACATTGATAGCTGATTACACATCATAAATACAACAAGAAGCTACCAAATGAGATTAAGATAACGGATTAGTGATATACCATTTGGCCATTGGTGAGAAGAGGGACATCGGGCAAGGGATGAACAACATGTGGCAGATCAGAATCCATGCCACGCCCGTAGCTCATGTGGCCATGGAGCAATGCATCAGTCGAGAGAGCGTGCTGCAAATCCTGTCTAGTCCTCCCGTCAAAATTGAACTCGTTCTCCAAATCATCAGTGTCATCTTCCTCATCATCACCGGCAACTCTAGCACAACCTAAAAAAACATTAATTGATTCATCAGTTGAGCTCAAATCAGATACTCAAATCCTCAATTTCTCAGAAAATTGAGTTCATCACATTACCTTTGAGACGCTTGAATCGGGTCTTGCACTGAGGGCACACTTGGCTTCCTTCTCTCCTCTCGTACTCGTAACAAGTTCTGCAGATTGGGAAAGCACACTCATTGCAAGCCACAAACAGCTCTCCATCAACAGTCAGACCAACCTCGTCTCCACAAATCTCACACACTTGACCTTTCAATTGCTGCAGAGGTTTCGGCTGCAACGACAAAGAAACACATTCATGAACTCAAGAACATGAAAATCCACAAAAACCCAGATAAGACAACAACAATGTAAAACATTTTTCATCAAACCCAGAAATTAAAAATGGAAAAAAAAAACAAGAACAAGAGAGAGAGAGAAACTCACAGCAGATTCGCCTTCTCGCCGAATCACAACAAGCTCGTTCCTGTTGTGAGAGCCGGCCACCAATCCGGCACTGGCCTCCATAGCCTCTGACCTTGTTCTTCACGATTCTAAACACCCAGATCTGTCCTCTACCTCTCAAGATCTCACACGATCTCTCTCCTTACCTTGGTGGGTTCTTGAAATGGCATCAAAAATCAAAGCTCGGAACCAAAAAAATCTCAACTTTCAGAGACCCATCTGGGTTTCTTTGATGGGAACAGTATAGAATCACCAGAGAAGCTAAAGAGAGCTCTCTATAGCTTACTCTCACACACACACACACACTCAGCTTTTCTTTTCTTTTCTTTATTTTTGCCCTTTTGTGCTCTCTCTCTCTCTCCTATCATTCCTTGCTTCTGAAATCAATCTGCAGAGCAAATTAAAAGCTCTCTTCTTTCTCTGAAACCCACCTTCCTCTCTTCCCTCTTCAGTAAATAACAACAACAAAAATGAACATTTAAATCAAAAAAAATAAATATAATGAAGAAAAAGAACAAGATGCTTCTTGTTCACCTCTTCAATAATTCTCACCTCTCAATCTTTCTCGGTCACATGGGTACAAGATATATAAAAACAGTCAACCTCACACTCAATCACCAAGAAATTAAAAAAAATGTCTTTTTTGTTTTTGTTTTGAGATCTCAAAATTAAAATTAAAAGAATAGTTAAATAACTAAATATAAAAGGCAAAGCAAGATTAGTGAAGAGAGGAATTGGAGGAGGAGCTTTTATTACAATGAGCAAAGAACAACTGTTTTTTTCTGCTAATATTATTTTTCTCCTGTTATTTCCTTGTACCACTCATTTTGTTTTACCTTTTCTTTATTTTATTTTATCAATATCTCCGCCGACACAGCTCATGTCTCAAATAAGACATTACATCAAGTCTTCAACAACCCTTTCTCTCTCTTCTTCCTCCCAGCACATGAAACCAGTAATAGGTAACATTGCCCTGTGTATTGTCTGTAGCTCAAATTAGGGAAGATCTTAATTTTCTGTAAATATCTTAGTAATTTACAGCTTGAAGCAAAAATATACTGACTATTTTAAGTATCTAGCTATTTACCCTAAACTGTAAAATTATTTATTAATATTTTAAATTAAGTGTGCAGCATGTAAGTCTATAAAAATTTGTAGTTATATTAAAAGTGTTAGTCTTTAATTATGCAAAAATGATAGATCTATAACTTAAAATCATGAACTCTAGTGTTAGTAAAGGAGATTTGAAGTAAACATAAAGTACAAAAGTAATGGAAAGTGGGCATTGCCAATAAATGGAGATCACAAATCATACTCATTTAAATATATTCTGTTCTTTTTCTATATATATTTTAATAATGATTGTTTCACTTTCTTAAAATAACTATTTTAATTTTAACCAATAGAATATATTTATTTTCAATTATTCTCACAAAACTATCTTACTTTTATCTTAGACTCAAATAATGGAAAATTGAAGTTTTCTTTCTATATAACAAAACATCCAAAACATGGCAGCATACCCATCTTAATACACATTGTACCTGATATCAATTATTTTATGTGATAATTTTTTTTTTTTCTTTCAAGTATTGACAATATTAGAGGTTATATCGGAAAATTTTTAACATAAATTAACTTATCGAACTCCTTAGTAATACCTGCAGTGAATTAAGCTCGAGCACACTTTTATCAAAAAACTAATTAATATTATTGTATTATTTTTCTTTTGGCTTTTGTTATCTTTGAACTAGCGTAACTCAAATTGTCGGTCCATGAAAATATGTCGGTGCAATCTACTGGTCATGAATTTGTTGCGGTGGCTATAGTATTGGTATATTGTTTTGTGCACGATGCCAATTTTTTTATTAAAACAATTATTTCCTTGCTTTGTTCAAGCAATCAAATCAAATGGCCACTTCATCCATTAAATCACGAGATTACGTTCGTAAAACAAATGAGATTAATAATTCAACAAAAAAAAACTATGTGATTGCAAAAAAATAAAATAAACAAAACTAAACTAAAAGTTACCAACCTCGAGGACGTGGGAGGGGTGGTGGTTAATACACAAAAAAAAAAAATTAAGTTTTGGACGGTTTTTAATATTGATTTTATTACCGTCTTTAACTCGATTATTTTTCTTTCTTTCTTCATTTTTGACTTTATTTTTTTTTGCTTGTAGATGGGTATTATTATCCCTACTCATGGCGGACTAGATTAGATTTAATTGTAAAGACCTAAGATGTCGAAAAAACGTAACTACATCAAACAAAGTCTGACAACAAACTCAACTTAAACTGGTACCATGATCCAGCTGAAGCTGGCACCTGAAAACCAGATTAAGCTGGAACTAAACTAGCTGCTAACAAATTATTAACTAAATACATAAAAACATCAATATAATCAAGACATATATACGAGTCCACCCACTCGAGCAAGTCTCGGAGACGAAGAGGCTCGATGACCGAACAAACTCCATGACAAATCTAGTTGTCCAGGACGAGGTTAGACAGTCAGCTAAAGCTAAAGACGGGTGACGTGCTAGGAGGGGCAAGGCAGGGGGCGATGGCGGCCTCGATCCTCGCCGTGTAATTAAAATTGTCTAACCTAATCGAAATCTGATTGGATCGAAAATATCAAGTCTCCGTTAAATATGAATTATTTTTATCATCTTAAAACACCGGTCGAGTCATCTCACAAATCTATGTGTTGGTTGCACTGTTGCTATCAAATGTTAACAACTTCTCAAGCTTTGGCCTCCAAATCTGTAGTGTAATTAGCCAGTGTGCATCAATGTGATAAAGATAAATTTGTATCTTCCTACACAAGAAACAAACGTTAAGAATTACATGTCTCCGATACGCATGGCCTATAGGGTATGTGGATGTCGTTTTGTTCACTTGACCTAGACTCTTGAAAGCATAATTCCATTTTGCTATCCAGCTACTACAACTAATACTACCTGTCGGTTCAGAAAACGACAGGCCCCAGTTGGTGGTGTGTCGGATTTCTCAGCCTCGCTGGACTTGTTTTTTTTCTCCAATGTGTGCTGTGCTCGGTCCACTCTTTGTTTTCATTAATTAATTAGTGTCTTAATTAAGTGTTTTTTTATCTCTACTAACCACCACCTTTCTTGGTTAATTGGGTTTATAACAGATTTAACAACATTTTAGTTCCTTATATCAATTTAGGTTATCATCCTGACATTACTTGTTATTGTAAATCAGATATTTTTTATAGTTAATATATGTTCGTATTCGATTAAAAAATATATATTCACGAATTATACCTGTAACACTAATGACTTAACACCTAACACAATCACATCTCATTAATTCTCTTAAAAACTTATGATAAAATTATTATTTTGTTTGTTTGGGCTTATTCATGTCATAATACTAAATTTTATTTATTATTAACAACTAATTGATTGAGACAATTTGTATAGTTTTATTTATGCCTGATCATATGATAAAATAATGTGCACATGGAATGGGACATATAATCTGCACATTACAGCATCAAATGCACTTAAGCTACTTAATTAACACTGTCTTGTCACTTCCATAAGAAATATAAAAAAAACAGTCTCTCAAATAAATATGGAAATAGTAATAATCTGAATTAAATTTGACTTTAGAAGGTACTAAATAATAGTGGTGAATATTGTTGTTAGTGACTTTTCATTATCGACTCTTCAAAGTCAGAAACATATCACACAATTTTGTTTTGTTAACTGAGGCAAAAATGGAGAACAAAACAGTAAATTATGGTAAGCTTAAAAGACCACATGTGTGATGTGGGACTCATTATTCATGAAACAGTACAAACAAATGGTACAACTCATGGAGTATACTCTTTCAATTTGTTTCCTCCTGTAATGGAAATAAGATTATTTAGTAAATTCTGTATTCTACAAAATATAGGGATAATCTGGTCATTTCATCTGTTTTTAAACTCTATAAAAAAATCAAGTAAGAAATTACAATGATTGTTAGTCCACGATCAATTCTCATAATTTTTTAAAAAAAAGATCGTCGCATATATTATTTATCAGGAAGAGACGTATATGACCTCTTTTGAAACAATCAAGACAATAATCTTCACAATTCTAAACGTGGTGGGAACAAAATTCTTACAACCCGCTGCTTTAAACCAGACTAGACCTAATAATGAGAATCTAAGGCGCAATAGATGCGCATCTAATCCAGCCGAAGGTAGCACATAAACCCAGACAAAGCCGGCGCCAAAAACAAGACGAAGCTGTCACATTATTACCTAAAAACACAAACCATAACATCAAAACATCAAAATAAACACTGTTCCACCAACATGATTCGAGCAATCCTCGGGGAGCGGGAAGCACGACGTCCAGACTGCTCAAGGGCTAATCGACCAAAGCTTAAAGGCAGATGGCGACAAGGGAAGCCAGGTCGACCGCAGCGAGACTGACAGATCTGGTACATGAG
>JAYMSW010002104.1:0-14519 GCA_036897725.1 Erodium texanum | reverse complement strand
ACAAAAAAAGTATTAATAAGGGTATTTTTGTCCTAATCTAGATAAGAAGCATGTTTTTCAAATTTTTAAAGATTGAAGCATATAAAACAAATAAGACATGTTATAAGGCATAGTTTTTTCAAATTTCCCATTACCAATCTGATTTCATTCAATTTCCTTCCAAGTATGATTTTGATTCAATGTCCTTACAGATATAATTTTTATTTGAAGCAATGATGATTCGAAATTTTCTTTCCGATTTGATTTTCAATGACCTAAATTTATGGTGATTCAATTTTAGGCAAACCCTAAAAACACCCCTAGACATACAAATCCTCAATTTCAGCCAAACCCCAAAACCCCCCAATTTCAACCAAACCGTACAAACTCCGAAATCCCAAACCCCAAATGTTTGTAGCAATGGTGATGCAATTGATATCAAGGAGCTTTTGAATATATGTCGAGGACCCCATCACCGGCATGTCTGAACTCGTTGAGGGTTAGCAACGAGAAAGTTGCAGCCTTGAGGCCAGATTTCATATGACCATCTCGGGTAACTCGTTGAGGATAGATTGGACATTTCATCTCTAATTTAGACGCAGTTGCCAAAATTAGTTACTTTTTTTGTAATTAATATATGAGGTAACTACAATTACATACTCACTTCCACCTTTCATTTACAAGAACTCACCTTAACTCACTTTTTTGACGGAAACACATCACCTTTCACAAATTATAAAAAATCACATTCTCTTAATTTGGATGGAAAATTTGAGATTTTTTTAAAAAAACAATACCCAAACTACCCCTTTAAACCCGAAGACCATAAAACAAAACCTTAAAGGTGGCGGGTCGGTGGAGGTGGCCGGCAGTGGTGCCCGGTGGAGGGTTTAGAGGGGTAAAGGTAAGGTGGCAGGTTCAAGAAAAGTTGATGGATTGTGAAAGACATTTGAAATATTTTACATATAGAGATTTTTTTACAAAAGTCATTTTTTGTTGACTTATGAAAGGTGATGGTGTGTTTCTGTCATAAAATGTGAGTTACAGTGAGTTCTTTGTAAATGAAAAATCAAAGTGGGTATGTAATTATAATTATCCCTTAATAGACTGATCAAGATTAGTTTATGATAACAAAAGTTGTTTATAGTATGTGCTTGCAATGAAAGGTTAATTAAAGAGGGAATGTTATTGGGATTTCTTGTAATAAAAACTAAATCCAAACAATACAAAACTCAAAGGCTGAGTTGGAACAAAGTTAACAATACACGAACCATTTCAAACATATGCAAACGATACAACGACACAAGTTCACTTATATGTTATTCATAGATAACAAGTAGTTCTTCGATCAAGAAGTTCACATATCTTATAAACGAAACGTGAGCGAGTGTGAATTATTTTATTCATACATAACAACTAGTTCTTCGATCAAGAAGTTCACACATCTTATTATTAAAATAGAAGTCCGGTGATCTCACGGCGCGACGCTTGGTACAGCCTGTTGAGAATCATAGCAACAGGCCGGCCAACACGGACACTTTGGAAGATCTGCAAATCGCAAGCAAATACGGAATCAACATGCATCGATTCGATTAAAAGTTGAAGCTGATAGTTAAGTATCCAATTATGATGGTATATTTTAGCACACGCTTTCACGGACAAACCCGTTTTTAGGTTAGACTCATTAAGAGTTATAAGATAAATAGATGAATAATAAGTATTTTGAAGAAAGTGGGATTTAAACTCGTGTCTCCAAGAAACTTGACTGTAACAACATATTTTAAGAGAACTAAGGGCGGAACGAGGAATAAAATTTAAGGTATGCCATAACTTTCAAATTACCATAACTTTTTCATAGGAACTCCGATTTAGGTCCATAAGATATCAAATCGAAGGTAACTGAGAGCTCTATGATATAATACAAATTTTCGGGACAAGGATATGTTGTGACATACCCTATACCCCTCTAAATCCGCGATATCTAAGTAGTGTTCTTACCTCGTGTTGCATCAGACTGTAGAACAGAAAAGGCAAGAAGCGAAATAACGATAAGGATCACCAAAAGAACTCTAGAACTCGGAAAGTAATTGATACTTGCCATTGATGATTGATATGAGAACAATTTATTTTGATGGCTCGAGCTTGGATTAGCAGCATATTTATAGATAATGTGACTGTCATTGTTTAGCTGGAGCTTGAGAGGAAAATAACATTCATTAATGTTTAGATAGAACTTATGTTCCAAGACAGAACTAGACAAAAAGTCTAGAGAACGGTCGAATCCTCCTTGATATTGTCTACTAACAAGCGAGCATTATGGGAGCATATTCATAGTACATGGCGATTCGGAGACGGTTCTGTGGGCAATTTCATATAAATGGTCGACGAATATCCAAATCATCAAATGACATTGCATTGAAATTACCAACCGTTTTTTTTTACAGTCAAATACACAATACACAAGAGGTCTATTGGAACGATCGAATCTGGATACCCAAGTCTTTTTTTCGTATTCTTTATATTTTCTTTTCCACTTATTATGCGGGACGGAGACAAAAGAAGGCCTTTTTATACATATCATCAAGGTAACGATCTATGAACCTTGTATATACGAAGGAGTTTGATCCAAAAAAAATTTATCCCCAAGAACAAAAAAGGGTTTGTAGGATTTGTTATGATTAATATCTTTAGTTTAGTCGGTATTTATCTAAATTATGTCCTTTATTCGAATATCTTTTTCTTTAGCAAATTGCCTCTAAGCCTATGCTTTTTTCAATCCAATTGTAGATTTTATGCCAGTGATACCTCTTTTCTTTTTCTCTCAGCCTTTGTTTGGTAAGTTACAGTAAATTTTCAATGAGCTCTTTACTTTAAGAATTTAAATATTATCTTAGAAAAATGCATTATTTATTCGGTAGACGTGCTGGTCTTAGTACCAGTTCATTGGGGTCTGGTGCCAGGTTTTGCTGGTGTTAGGTGCCAGCGCCGCTGTTCTCGGGGATAACGGTGTCTGGAGTTTAGTCCAGCGTAAGTTGAAATCGTTGTCAGATTTAGTTTGGCATTTAGATCACCATGAATGCGGTTGTTGAGATATGCATAATAGACAGGCTAAGTCTCTAGAGTCACGACCAACTAGTCCTTGCTTTACAAGAATGCATTAAAAATAAATAAATAAATAAACCTTCTGCATAGTCTAATCTCCTGTGATCAAAAGCCATCACAGTCTATTTTTAAGGCATTTGAGTTTGTTGGGTACGTAGTATAGAATAAAATTAACAAATTGTTAAATTGGAACACACACAAGACTAAGCTTTCAATATTATGAGATGCACCTTTACAAAAAGGAGAGATAAAATCTTTATAAACCATCTTAAAGGGTTTGTTTGATTATAAAGATATACATATTAAACTATTAATAATACAAGTTAAGATAGTAATATTATAGACTCTGCACTAACATAATAGACTCTATACTTGATGAGAATAACAATTCATACAGTCAACTATAAATAAGCATAGTTCGTATACGGCTTAACAATCAGGTCGGACAAAATATCAGACAAGGATGCAAACCTTGGATATCCAAAACAAACAACTCAAATAATAACATTATTATTCCCACCAAAATTCGATCCCTAATAACTAAAAGAAATAACTCATTTCACTACTAAGCTAATCCAGATAGATTCCCCTTGTTATTTTTTCCAAACTTAAGAAAGACTTTTTGAGCATTAAAAAAAAAAAAATACTTTTTGAGGTTGAAAAGGACGAACTCTACGACTTGCAGTGTTTGATGATCCTCCAGAGAATAGAGGGAGAGAAAAAAAAAACTGGTTTATGTAGTCATCATCGGAACATACACATTAACATGAATAGAAAAATCAAAATCAAAATTTTTGTGACATTAATACATGATCTCATCCAAGAGAGACTAGACTTTGACACAATTTCGGGAAGATACAAAGAGCTCCACAAATAATTACCATAATTACAATTAGTTGGTAGCTTCATCTCACCATATCTCATGTGTAGGCTTGATAATAGAATTAGGTTCGTATCCAATACTTTAAAGATGAAGATAGTAACAAGGTTATAATCGATAGTAAGGTGGACTTAAGTCCTGATTAGAAATAATATGATTAGTACAACTGCAATAGAAATAAATTACTAAGTCCAAAGCAATAAATTACTATAAAACTTGGTGCTTTAAAGTTAACTCGTTAGATTCCACTATGATCATAATAATTTGAAAGGAGTTAGGATTAGTTGGAAGGGTAATTCGTAGCATCTAGAGTAAATAATTTTATAATGTTAATGAATCATCCAGTGCATTGTATGAATCTCTTTTATCATCTGCATTAAAACTCAATTTTGACCTAGATTCAGTTACTTAATTGTTACTTCAAATTGCGGAATTCAAAACCCCTGTTATTTACTTTTATTGTTTCCGAAATAGTTTTCACTTGCATATTAGATACATGAGTTTCTGATCTTGTATCCATTAAGTTCGATATCTTGGAGTCTTTAACTAGACGGCTTTGTATTACTTTGACAAGTACTATAGCGCATCGTGAATAATTTTATGTGCTTATTTATAGGTAGGTACGTGAATCCCATGCTTCTGTTATATTTATGCTTGCTCAGTATGTGCCGGGACATCCCGATGGTAATCATTTACATTAGTTGTTGAGCATGAACATGAACATGAACATGAACAGAGGACAATAAGTTAAGAAGTGACAATAATTGATGACAACAAAATGTTTTATTTGTTTCTGTTGATACTAATGTCTCGTGGACATGCACAAGTGTACACGTTGAACAAACATCAGAATCGATATCAAGACCAATATAGCCATGAAAGGTATTCATACATTGATAATCAGTCTTGTCTCTGCAGGAATGTCATAGCCTCCGATATCATAGAGTTGAGTTGATTCTCTAATAAATATTAGTCTTGATGGGTGTAGCTTTAGAGTTTCCTTCACAATTGCTTGGACGTAAGGGAAACATGGTAGATCTGACTCGTTGACCAGTCTGCCCTTCCCAACAACAGAATCATATCTTCTCTTGCTTTCTCCAACACATCTGGATGGTTGATTAGCTCTACCAATTCCCTTGCATTATGCCTCCAGACATCCAAATTTCTTACCACCTTAGTTGTTAGAGTATAAAACTATAATTGAGTTTTCAACTATTAGTTTAAACTTTTAGATGAGTTAGATATTAGAACTTGGTTCCTCACAGACACGGATTGGAATCCCACTATCTTCAAAATATCTCTTATTTATCAAATTTACCATAATTGGTCTTATTATTATTATCTCTTCTCTCTAAGTCCTTATCTTTCTTCTCAATGAGCTCATATTTCTGTTGAGACTATTTCCACACCTCCCGCACATCACTCAACCTCTTCTCAGTCCACAAAGCATCTTGGACTCAACAACCCACTAACAAAGATATTATAGAGATAATGATCTAGTAATTCTATTTTAAGCATGTCTCCTCTGTATATAAATATACTTCCATCAAGTTCAAAGACACACAATCATTTACACATTTCTACATGGTATCAGAGCCTCACGTAGGATCTTTTTTTTTTCTCGCTACTCCAAGCAGCTGTCACTTTATATACCAACCATGTCTACCAATTATTCAACTATCTTACAAAACGCAGATGATCCTTCCCCCCCATTCACTCTTATTGTTCTCTCCAGCGTCATTAAGCTCACACCTATCAACTTCATCACCTGGAAGCTAATCATTTACACATTTCTACAATTTCTTTCTAAATTACACATCCAAACCCCGTAAACGGGTTTATCTGTGAGGGCGCGTGTTAGAATATAAAACTATAATTATACCTTTAACTATCAACCTAACCTTTTAGTTGAGTTGGTTCTTTAATACTAGCGTTGGTTATTTTACATATCTTATTGACAATTGTGAACAATATGCTTGTACCAATATGAAGGCCTTGACACTTTCTCTAGGGTTGGCCATGTATGAAGGATGAGTTCTATTTATTAAGAAATGTAAACGATTTAATTAATATGATCTCATTGGTTTGTCCAATTTCCTACATTATTCTATCTTGCATCAAAATTGTCATCTCTATGTTTGGATTTTTGGACCCGTCCAAGATGCTTGCCTACAATGTTCCTAAGGCCTATATCAACAAACAAAAACATCATAACGTGCTATACTATATATCACAACTAGTCGAAATTAACGTGTTTCGCACGATGATTATATAGATGATTGACTAATAAACATTTATGCGTGAAATCAAACATCTGATCAAGAAATATCCATATCGCCCCATTAGCTAGAAGCTCAAAAGTTGATATCTTAGTTGTAAAAAGTAACGGGAAATTAATCCGATGATTTCCTAGTGATTTGCTCGAAGACGGATCAGAATTCTCAATAATTACAATACGGCCAGCAGAAATGATAACACTGTATAAGAATTGCAAATTGCAAACAAATTCGGAATCAATACATATAGTAATGTATAAGATACATATACGAGTATAAAATTATAATAGGTTCTTTCACTTCAGTTTGATTTTTGAGTTGGATCGAATTTTAATATGATATATAAACTTATACCTCACAAACACAAGTTTAAATTTTAGGGCTTCCGAAAATATTTATTATCCTACATTTATCTCAAATGCCCTTAATGGACATCTTAGCATGCATTATCTTCAAAACCATAACTCTCTTTTAAAATAGTTCTCATCAAAACTCGTAAACAAAATTATATGTAAGAGTACATATACTCTAGTATAAAATTAAAATTTGTCCTCTAATAATTTGAAATTTTAAGTAAATTGGTCTTCTAATAATACAAAATCAAACAAAAACGCAATATATACTGTGATTTTTATGCATATATATGTATACAAGCATTGTTACTTGTAACAAAATTTGGAGCAGAAAAATTAATGTTTGTTTAGTTAATGCATGTGTTATATTTAAATATGTCACATATCGACAAGTCGTTATAAGATCAGACATTTGCATATGAGCTAGAGAGAATAGGGTGGAGACAACAAATAGATGAAACCCTTTGTTCATGGGCCAATATACAAAAGTTCAGTCCAACTATGATTCAATAAAAATGTCTAGGCCTATACATTTAGGTCATAATAGAATCACTTTTGCATATATGGACCGAAGGTCATAAATATAGTCGACAAATAGATCAGATGTGTGAGGTCGGTCCTTTATGGTCTTCAATCCATACTTAGACATCTAGCTTTAGCAAGACCCACATGTATATGACTAGTCCTATATGCACACTAATATAATTTGAATTTTGCATATATGTAATTAAAAAAAAAAACATATGACAGACGTGTAGGATTAGACCTTTTTTTTTGGAAAGGATACGGCAAATTTATTTATCTGTCAATAAGATATACATAATAATGTTTGATCAATCAGTGAAAAATCCCTCCTAGGAACTAGGCACGATGGGAATGCAATTCCTATAGCTAGACACTCACATAGCACGCGAACCACATCGACTAGACTAGATTTACAAGGGAGGATCCTGAGTGCAAATAAACACACCTAAACAGACAAACCGAAATCCAGACGAAGCTAGTACAAGTACAACCAGCAGAAGCTGGGACACTAAAACACTAGTCAATCTCTAAACACTAGCAAAAACAACAAAAATAGAACCAAAACACCCAAACAATCCTCGAAGATGAGGATGCGTGGCGACCGGGCCGGGCAAACTTGACGGACTAGGGCGGACCTACGAGACCGACGACAATTGCTCCAGGCGGACGACGACAGCACTACAAGGAGGACTGGGCGACATGGCCGGAATAGCAGCGAGCCGGGGAGGGCGAAAGCATACTGGATCTGAGCAGACGGAGGATGACGGCCAGCATCGCGCGAGGGCGGAGAGGCACGGCCTGACAGATCTGACCAGTACCGTACCCCGGTAGCCCGGATCTGGACAGGCAAACCGGACGGCCTGTCTACACTGGCTCGCCCACGTGAGAAGACATCCCGAGCTTGGCCACCGGAGCGGGAGGCAGAAGGTGAGAGGAGAGAAGGGGAGAGGGGAGAGAGCTCGAAGGTCTTCTCCCCCGACAACAAACGACAGCAGTACAAAAGAGATGCTAGGGTTGGATTGTTCACAGAATAGAGAGAGAAAATGATTAGACCTTTATTGTTTCTAGCTCATATGCAAAAGCCTAAACATGTTATAGCTCACAAGTACATGTCCCATCTTACACATGATGAGACCCAAACCCGTTGATCAGTCAATAAGATCACCCGTTGAGAATACAAACCTGTATAGAAAGAATATAACAGAAAATAGCTACTTATAAAAGTTAAGGTTGCACTCAACTAACAAAGTTGATCTTTTAGTTATAGAAACTCGATCCAATATAAATAGTCTATTTTATATGGTTAGCCAACGATTAGAAAGGTTTAACCATATTTAAGACATATCTTCAACCCAAACAAAAAGGGTATATAGAGTTAGGTGTTTAAATACCTCGTGCCTCAACACGAGCTGCACCGGAGAGTGCAGCTCCGCCGGACATGAACAAAGTTGGAATAAGCAGGGAAAAAAATAGGGTCGCAAGAAGAACCCTGTAACTCGGTAAGCGCTTAGAACCTGCCATTGATGCTTGCTTGCTTTCCAGAAAAGAAGAACATTTATATGATTGAAAAGAACATATTTATAAAAAGGCATTTGAGTTTGTTCATATTTTTGATCAGTCCATTATTAAATAACTCTAAAATTGAGCCATGATTAAGTACTATATAAGGACACAGACATGTTACCTTCCTGCAATCTTTTATGCTCCACTTGCTTATTTAATTAAGTTGATCGGAATGGAACCTAAGTAACCTCAAATCATGTCTTAATTAATTGTATATATAATTTAATTTGTTCATTAAACAACTTTGTTCGTTGACTTTGATTTTCAATATGTATTTTCTTCGTTGTGCTGGTTAAATTTGTGAAAGAAGTAAATATAAATTGGATATAAAAAGATCAAATCATTGGTTTTAACTTGCTCATATAGTAATTGTTTTAAATAAAGGTTGAAATGAAAGAGAGGCAAAAAAAAAAAAAAAAAGTGCCTTGCTTCGGTCCTAACAGAGTGCTAGGGTTTTTGTGTCATCTCTGACGGCGATAGGGTTTTTGTGTCGTCTCTCATGTAATTTTGGATTAAATCGTATTTCATGTTCCCAATCTTGCCTTCTTATACTTTGATGTTGTAGCGTACAATATTATTAGTACTGTATTCAAATTCAATGTAATACATACGATGTAAAGAATAGAAAGTGTACAATAAAAGATTTTTTAAGATAACATATCACAAATTAATAATATTACAACTTCCGTAAATCTACATACTTATATTAATACGAAAAATTAAACCTTCGAACACAATCGTAAAAAAATCTTCCATAGTTACCAGAGTATAAAGTCATAGAATAATGCATCTCTTATACCTTATTGCTTTGATGAGTTGTGAGACCTCTCCCTGCTCTAGCCTTTCATAAAAGCTGTTATGAGGTATAGGGACTGAGTTGTGTTGGTGAAGATTTAAGACCCTACCATTCAACTAATATGTATGTACCCGTCTAAGAAGAACTGAAATCCAAACTATATGTTCGTCTCTTACAATTTTAGGATTAAATAGTTTTTCATGCTCCCAATTTGTCCTTCTTGTAATTTGATGTTGTAGCGCACGACAGTGCTTGTACTTTATTCAGAGCTAGTGTAATACATATGATGTAAGGATAAATAAGTGTACAATAGAAGAATTTCTGAGATAACAAATTATGAACTAATACTGTTACAACTTCGATGAATCTATATACTTATAGCAACAAGAAAAGTTAAACTACGAATAGAGGCGCAAACAAATCTTCCATAGTTAACAGAGCATAAGGTCATGGAGCAATGCATCTCTTAAACCCTTTTTTTTTCCGATAAGATGTGAGACCTTCCCCTACCCTCTGCCTTTCATCTAGGCTGCCAAGGAACAGGGATTGGTTGTGTTGGGGGAGATTCAAGACCTTACTGTTCAACCAACAATGCAACGATTGATGTGAGTGTTTCAAATAACGATGCATCATTCGACTAGACCAAAGCCCTACTCCATGGTTTTCCCCACGAAGGTCTCTCTATTGGCACACACTACAACTAAGATGCAACACAACACCAATAAAGATGACTTCGATTTGGGTATGTCATGAATTAAGAGAAGTGGAAAAGATGGTTGGAGAAGAAAAGCAATGTTGGTGATATATATAGGAAGGTTGGGCCAACGAGACGCGATTCATCTTTCTATGGGCACCGATGGCAAAGACAGTCTCTGGTGAAAATTGATGTCGTCTAAATGCTTTTGGATACCACACAATGGAAGATGGTTCCAATGTGGTCAGTGACCGGTCCAATCTTACATCACGAATGAGGCGGTCAGTGATGAGTTGCGTCACATCCAATCTACTAACGCACTGATCAGGCACCATCAGTTCGATTGGAAAGTGTGGTGTTATGGGAGAGAGAGAAAGGGGGTAACTTTATTCAGATGAGAATAATATTTCAAAAAAAGTAAAGAGTATCTTCGATAAAGCTGAAAAAATAGGCATACTTTTAAAGAAAAAAAATGTGACATTCGAAATAAAAGATAGAACAAAAGCTTTGTTAGACATACTTACTCAATTGTCCTTTTTCAATTATAGATTAATAAACTGAATAATTTTTTTATAATATTGATTAAATAAAAAAAATTGAAAATACCCGAACATTAATCTTCAAAAAATTAAAATTATCTTTGTTGTTGTTTTTATTGTTACAGATTAAGTAATTGCAGCCAAGGGTTTCTTTGTTGGCTTGCACATCGTTTTAAGCTCACTTTTGGTGATTAATCTAATTCCTGATTTATATTTTAACTTAGCTTCTCCATATGTCGTTCAGAAACAAATAATTTACTATTCAAAAAAAACAAAAAAAAAACAAGTAATTTATATGAGAATTCCTACATTGAACTTAATATTCTGGTACAATATTATATGATACATAAACTACAACCAACATCAGTTTATTACAACAAAAGTAACCTTTTCACCGACATGTACACAAATACACACTATATATACATGTCTTAATAGAAACTTGTTTTATTCATAATAATTAATATCACATGTCTCGTAGGACATGAAAGCTTCCACACTGGAGAGGGTCTCAACTCTCAAGGATCAACAGGAGTGGCACAACATGGGCAACAAGTGCCAGGAGGTGGAGGGTAGCAACACACACAGGTAGGACATATTGGTCCATCATCATTCTGCAGAAGCTCTGCAATATCGGACACATTAAAAATAAGGGTAAGTTCATAAACTAGCGGTGATGAAACATATATGTTCAAAAAAACTATCGGTCATTTGAGGTCGTTAGCAAAATATACTGATAAATGATTTTTTTCTTTTGCATTCCGTTAAATTTCGTACTTTTCAGATCGCGTGAGTTGCACATGCAACCCAAATTTTTGAAATTTCTTGAAATACCTATCTCCCAAAGTAAACCTTAAACTATTCAAACCTTGAATATCAAACCTTAAACTACCCACTCCCCAAATCGAACCCTAAACTACAATCTCCCCAACATCAAACCCCAATAGGAGAACGTCGTGTCAGTTATTTGTTGACGTGGGCTAGCTTCCATCATTTTTTTTTTGTTTAATAATTATATACTTTTAAAAAATATTTTTTTTATTCGTAGCACCTGCGCCGGCACCGCCACTATTATTCTTGTTTTGGGCCAATGCCGGTGTTAGGATTATCACACGGGTCCACTCTTGCCGATGTGGTAAGCCCAACACCGGGGCTACGGCACGTCATCGTTGGCGTTGCTCTTAGTCTAGACACACGTAGCTAATAACCTAGGATAATTGTTGTCAATACCTAGTCTATTAGCCTAGTGTTTTCTAAATTTTGAGTCAATCACCCAACCCAATTAATCGACTAGGTTGAGGATGCTCTTATAAGATTCAACCTCACTTTCTTGGGGTATATGCTTTGATGACATCATACTACCATCTATATTAAAAACTGAAGCGGATAGTTGAGGATCTAATTACAATTTTATATTAATTGAAGACGAGGGTATAATATGTCAGATACCTCGGAGGGTTGTGCGAGCCGCCTCGGATGGTAGCATCATGGGGGCAAAAACCATAGCGCAGATGAGGAGAGTCACTAAAAATGTCTTTGGAGCTGCCATTGCTATGTGTTTTGAGTTTGTACAAATAAAAGGCTAAAGAGAAGCCTATTTAATAGAAGATCTGTGAGGACTCTTTAGGCACTTGACAACATGTGTGAAAATGTGTTAACGTTAAAGCTGCATTTGTTTGAATTCAAATGTTGTTTGGTTCCATCATGTTTTTTTTCCCCTTGCTTCCTTGTCATCGTCTTGAATTTTATGAGTTTTGATAGTCTGCAAATTTTCCGTTGACATTAACATGAAGATTGCGTTTTAGATCTCACCAAACCTATATTATATAAAAAAGTGTATATATATATAAATAAACTAATACTTTGCGGTGTAGGTCTTAGGATGGGAGCCACAAGCTATAAGAGAAGAGTATAATGTATAGAAAGTTGAGAGAAAAAAAGAGTAACTCAAGCATCAGTCCTTCTGATTTCAAGAGGAGACCCAAACCACGAAGTTGGACAAGTAAATAGTGATACAGGGGACTACATTAGTAGATCCTTTGGCCCCATAGAGGCTAAGCAATATGTGCCCCCAGAGATTGGCGGGGGGTCAAGCCCCAGAAGTAGTCCCACAACAATCACTCATCAGACCCAACAAAGCGAAGAAGAGAAAGGAAGGGAGGGACATATGCGAGAGATTGAAAGTAGGGCGCCAATCACCTAAGATCGTTGAGAAAAACAGTAACAGATGAGTGGAGCCAGGGGGTTAAGCTAAGCTTTCTACCAAAGACGCCTAGTTCTACAACAACAGAGTGTTGAACCTATTTAAAAACAACCAAGGGATCTACCAAACTTATATTTTAAATACTTTTATATGCTATCATCCATATTAATGGGTCTCTAAAGACCTTACATTCAGTGTAAGGGTTGAGTTTGGCTTCTTGAGATCAATGAACAAATGGATATTACGTGTGTTAGGCTCCTATTTTAAATGCTTTTATATAGGATTGTAATTTTTAATAATTAATACATTTTCTTAGATGCTTCATTTGTTTTTTTTGTTGACAAAACAAATGCTTCATTTGACTTTGTATAGTTTTGTTTTTTTATTCTCGAAAATTCCTAATTATAAATTTTTGAAAATTGCTAATTAATATAAGACATTATAATTGTAATCATGGAGGGTGAGAATTGAACACTCACATTGATAATATATGGCTAGGGTGAAAATAAGATAGACTCATACTCGACCTAAGGCAAATTATTATTTTCTATTAACCATATATAACACAACTAATACACACGTATCATACAAAGATTGTGTTCCAATGCAACACAAAGGAGGAGGGAAAAAAAAAACAAGATTTGCATATGCATGTCCAAGGTAGGGATGACAAAATATACCAACTGTGATGACCGATGCTCCCGACCTAATCGGGATGGATTCGAGAGGGTGATTTTTATGACGGAACGGGACACAGGGAATAGACCCCACTCCCCGCTCCACCCAGTTAACCTAATTAAATAATTAATAAATATTATTTAGTCAGCTTGATGTTCACAAAAGCTATAGCTACAGCTACTTCATCCAAAAGTCAAAGGTTCAAAGTTGGTAAACACAACTTATCTCTGAAGGATTACACATGAAAAGTCAAAGGTCTCCTAAAGTAGCCATCTATAACACCAAAAACCCCCAAGTCTTCACCACCTTAACTCCGCCCGATAATTGCTGCAAGTCAATGTATGATAATCAAGATCATGAAAAAACGAATCCACATAACATGGATTAGGGAAGTTAAGTAAACAAACATGTAAAATTTGTTATTAATGAATTCATTAGCCCCTCACCTTTGTGATATAGGCTGCGCACACTTTTTCACCGGATGACACTTATCACATGTATTAAATGTTCATTGATGGTTCAGGCTGACGGTGGACGTTTGATTATGGTTATTGATCAATTATTATTTTCACATATTTTCAATAGGGAATATATGATAACACTCTCTTTCACTGAGTTGGACTTTTACACGTAGGTTATAACAGGATTGGACATCTACATATGGACTGGAGACCGCAGGGTGGAGGTGACAAACATGTCATGGGCCGACCAGACTCTGATACCATGTCAAAGCATTATCCAAACCAAAAGCTCAAGCTGATGGGTTGAGGTTTCATTATATTTATTAATCAATTATTTTCCTCACATACTTTTGACTTGAGATATACTTCAACATGCCTCTCATTAAGAACCAGGTATGATATTTTTGGAGAATTATAATAAAATGATAATTTATATATATATATATTCCATTAATCTATTTATGAATGAA
>JAYMSW010002103.1:0-14519 GCA_036897725.1 Erodium texanum | reverse complement strand
TCCCCACACCCCCTGCCCCAACCCAGCCGTATGGTGCCTATCCATCCCAACAGTTTACCTCGGG
The DNA here is from genome assembly GCA_036897725.1 of Erodium texanum. Classification (NCBI taxonomy): domain Eukaryota; kingdom Viridiplantae; phylum Streptophyta; class Magnoliopsida; order Geraniales; family Geraniaceae; genus Erodium; species Erodium texanum. The sequence continues at coordinate 14,455 of JAYMSW010002103.1, read as the reverse complement.
TGGTTCTCTACCAAATGCACCACATGGCAGCTATGGGGGAACTCCCGTTCCATGGGGACCACCTGTCCCTCCTCATTATGCCCCTTATGCTCCTCCCCCTCCTCCTCCTGGCTCATCCATGTATCCTCCTGTCCAGGGTCAACCTATGCCTACATACGGGGTCCAATATCCTCCACCCGCTCCTCCTGGTGCTCCAAGTCAACCTGTGACTTCAAGTGAAGCTCAACAAAATTACCCACCTGGAGTACCATCTGAAACTACTTCTGTTCAGTCTGTGCCAACAAATTTCTATGGGAACTCAATGCACCCAATGCAATCAAATGTGCCGCCTCCGTACCCAACTTCCTCTATGGGATACACATCTTATTACAATGCAGTTCCTCCGCCTCCTCCCGTGACTGTTTCATCAGCTGACTATTCAAGCATGGGCAATGTTCCTTGGGCCTCAAATTCACAGGTTCCTCCTCCAGCACCACCACCTGCACCACCTACTGAAAATATCACTTATGGTGCGGATTCTGAGTATGAGAAGTTCATGGCAGAGATGAAATGATGTTTCCATTTGGAACATTACTTCCAGGTTGAAAGGTATTTAATTTAATTAGTTTGCTTTTGTTATCTTCATTGTGATTTTGCTTGTTTATCTATATCTGATATCTTCTCATTTTGCTGATACAGAAGCATGCCAATTAGTATTGAAGCTTATGATCCTTTTATTTTTCATCTGTCAAATAACTTTTCTGCTGCATTTGTTGATTTAGATATTGATTATCCTAACCCTGTTTTGTGACATCATTTCTTTTAGTCTCAAACTTTCCTTTTTAATAGTTTCTGGAGTTTGTGATACTTCCCACAATTTTATTGTTGGTTAATTTGCCAAAATTTTATATTGGAGGTGGGCCGTCATTCAGAGACATTGATTGTTAGTTTATATTTTCTGACAACTTCTGTATATCTTTTCATATTTTTTATATCATCATAAATGAATCCGCTTTTGATAGCTAGGTCTTCCAAGACTTACCGAAAATTACCATTGTGATGGTATGGGGTATATTGTCTAAATAAAATAACTTAAACAGGTATATCTAGTTGGATGTGCTATCATTACATGATTAGTTTTAAGAGTGCTCTAATGGTGCCTGGGATATATAATACTCCATCTGTCCCAAAATAAGTATCCTATTTGACTTTTGTTTGCTAGAATTAAGAAGTCAATTTTTGGAGTGGGACCTTTCACACTCTTTGTCCTCTTGTTTTCCAAATCCTCAGTACACAAGCTGCTATAAGTCTATAACTAAATCATAGTAGGACTATTGTTGGTAATCCATAGCTAATTAGTGAACAAAAAAAATGAATGGTACATTTATTATAGGACACTTATTTTTGGACATTATTGCTGGTCCCACGCTTCTGTTTTGAGGGAGCAAATCCAAATATGCGATTTTCATTACTCATAATTCAAATATTGCAATGTTGCCTGCATCTCTGCGTATCCTAACTACATTGCATCTACATTTCTTAACCCTTCTTTGTTACTATTCTATTATTTTGACAGGACTGATGTTGTTTCTTGGAGCTCTTGTGATCCTGATTTCTTACTTCCCTTGCAATGGCTTTGTTGGGAGTTTGGGACTCACAACCTTAACCTTCATGTACTGTTATGAAATTGCAGAGACTTGAGCTGGAAGAAAAGGACGGTGCATACCGTTTTGATGGAGGAACTATTATCAAACTTACATTTTTTAGTTTTCTGTAGGACCTAATTTTGTTTTCTGTCTCGTTTATGGTTGCTACTCTTCTCCTCTCATTACCTTGTTTTGAATAACTGGTTATATTATATTTCATGAGACTTGCATCATGTTGCTTAACTGTTCTATTCTTGTGGCGACCTTCTCTGGGTGCTGCCCCTTGATTGCCTTCTCTGCCCCCTTCTCCAGGAGATTATGCCGTAGTTTGTGCAGGTAAAGTATTTGCATGCCTTCTCCGTTGTGCCTTAGTCTAAGGAGGGGCATTTTGGGCAGGTGAAATGTTACTGTGCATTGTTTTTTGTGGTTCAATTAACAACTGATGTTGTTTTCTAGCTCTGTGATGTGGCAGGGAAAGCAATTCCTACATGTATAGCGGTCTTTTTCGATGATTGATTTCAAAGTCCTGGAGATTTTTCTTGTTTTTGCAAAACTATTCAGCATGCCATTTTTTATTTTAGTTTCTAGAAATGATCGGAGTTTAAGGATCCAAATTGAGCTGTTACTTGATGTTTGGTATGGTGTGTTTTAACTCTTTGTGCATCATTCCTTCAAACATATAGAGATCTGATTGAGTTTGAAATTGTTTAAAAAAAAAAGAAGAATTAATTGTTTATCTTACCATTTTTTGTTGAAATTGAGGTTGGGTCGACTTCAAGTTGAACTTCCTTGCCAGGTTCTTACATGCAGGTTGCTTATGTTTATAATCGTCGTACTCTAAAATATGGAGATGTCATTGTATCGGCAAATGTTTACTTTGGAAAGTCGAAATAAATTGGAATTCTACTTTTTAGAGGCTCATTTTAAGCCTTTTCTTGTAGTTGAGTTGTATCTTGTGAGTGTCAATTTGGATTGGTGACATGTATACATAGAAGTAGCACCTATAAGAGCAGAAACCAAGATCTAATCAATTTTTAGGATCAAAGTGGTTTGATTATATGAGGACAAACCAACAATTTTATGACTCGTAACTATTTTCTATTTGTTTGACTGCAACTTTATAAACTTATCCGACTTAATTCATTAAATTCGTATTTTCCCACCAAAATAACTTTAATTTTATCAAAACGCGTTCTTAATATGTTCAAATCATGTCGAGTTTCTCTACACAAATACGAAAATAAGAATTTGGATAAGATTTGACAGAATGACGTCAAAAGAACAAACGGTGTCGTGTCGGACCCGTCACAACTTAACAAACGCGCGCCACGTTGTCATTTTTGACCCTCCGCGACCAAACGGCGCGTTTCATGCGTAGTGCTGTGAGTGAAGCTCCAGCAACTGCAATTTCATGCTTCTCACTCAGATCTCTCTTAAATCTCCCTCTACGTCTTCGTAGCATCGCTCTTGATTCTTATATTTTCAGGCCTGGATCGGCTCTGAGGTGAGAGATTCTAGTTCGATTCCAAAAATTGAGTTACTCATGCTGTTATCTAGTGATGTTACCATGAAATCGGTTTTTGTTTTCTTCTTATTGTAGATTCAGCTACTGGGCAATCGTTGGTTGAGCAGTATGGTTGATGTTGCTACAAATAAAGTGGTAATGAATCAATTCACTGGTTATAGACTTCGATTCTGTCTTTTCTTTGTTGGGTATATCTATTTATTGTTTGTGATCTGGGAATGCATGCTGATTTTGGAATTTCACATCTGTTGTTTATGTTGGTATGTATCGAATTATTTTATGTAGCTCAATCCCATTATTCTCATCTATTTTGGAGCATATAAAGCTGGTATTGATCTGGGATTTTATTTTGATGGCATAGAAAAGTTGAGATGTATATGCCAATTTAGCTGACACTACCTAGCACGAATAGTGATATTTTTGTTATATTTACTGAAGTGCCTATTTATGTACTATTCTCTTTGTCCCAAATTAAGTTTTTCATTTCCATTTTAGTAACTTGAGTAGTGGGGATATGGGGGCATATTTTTACAAGTAGTCAATTGGGACACCTGTTTTGGAACAGAGATAGTATTTTGGAGTTGCGTTAATGGTTTTATTTCAGAATAAATTTTACATCATGAATAAGTGATTATTGTTCTCTCTCTTCCCTTTCCTCATTTTCAGGGCCACTTTTTTCGCGAGACAAATGAATCCCATAAACTTGAATTTGATCTAGGAGCATTTGTTGGAGACTTGACCGTCGAAGAAGATGGAAGTAGGTAAGACTCTGCTTTGGGTGAAAAGTTGAGAGCTTTCTTGGAACTAATTCAAAGTTTCATCTGCTTATAACTAGATATCCGTATAAAATTTCACTGTTATTGTGTAGAATACTAAGTTGGTTTGTATTTATTTTAATATGTACGTTCCCACATTTTTTTCCCCAATAAGTTGGTTTATTGTTGAATGTAGAGAAGAACTGTATCTTTGTGCTCTTCTTCGTAGCTCTTTCTTAATGATAAATATATTGACCTCGTATTGTCATTGCCCTATATGTGAATATGGAGCCCTGAGAGTTCTTCTTTTACAGTGAGGATCTATCACTAGAAGGACTAGAACAAGAGCTAGAAGAATGTAAAAATGATGATGTAAGTAATTTGAGTATCTTTCTTTTTTCCTTTTTTGAAGGTTGATTTTATGGAATATAGAAATACCAATACCCTTTTTATGCTTGTTCATGCAGCAGTTGTTTTATAGTATAGCACCATTTTCCTTATCTCTTTACAGTGTAATAATTTTGATGAGTATTCGAGATTAAACTATGATAGCCTTTATGAGTTTCAAAGTTAAGATTATCTTTTGTGCAATTTCGGAGCAGGTGGTTGCGAACATATTGTCTAATGGTACAAAGCTTAGGGAGTACACGAAGGGTGTTGAGAACAACTTACGCCAAGTTGAATTCGATTCCATTCAGGTTTGTATTACTATTAAACATTATGCTACATTAGGTTTTGCATGACAGTGAATGTTTTGTTGTTGATTTATTATCCATCAAGAAAAACTTATAATAATGTCGGCGAAAGAAATCATAGTTCACACCAGGTCAAACTATACTATAGGAGAGTTTCTCATCTATTACACCTCTACAACACATATTACATGTATGTGGTTTCGAAATCAATATTATTTTTTCTGCTCCAACAATACAGGACTATATAAAAGAAAGCGATAATCTAGTCTCCCTTCATGATCAAATTCGTGACTGTGACAGCATCTTGTCACAGATGGAAACTCTCCTCAGTGGATTTCAGGTATGTTTGCTGGGCTAGTATTGTTCATTTACTAATGGCAAGGCATGCCTGTTATTTTTGTCTTGGATTATGTGTGTCAACCTTGCTTTATTATGAACATAGAGGTTAGAAATTTAAATTGTTCTCTCTGAGCCTTTGTACTTTATACAATATCTGCTTTACTACATCTATTTATTTGATGGAATTGTTTGACCTTTTGCTTATGAAATTGTACATCTGACTGAAAACTATTTTGCTAGGCTGAAATTGGCTCTATTAGTTCAGACATAAAAATTCTTCAGGAAAAGTCTATGGACATGGGTCTTAAGCTGAAGAATCGCAAGGTAGTGTTGTTGTTGACTGAAAGTTTTGTATTATTAAAAAAAAGGGAAAAATCACAAAAAAAACACGGTTCTTATTTTTATTTTTTATATCTTGCATGATCTTTCTTTTTTTTAAACTTTGCTTTCTACTTTTATTACCACAAAAGCTGTTGAATAATTTCTATGGCATGGAATTTTATTTGCTTCATCAAGGATGTTTAGTTCATTCATAAGAAGTGGCAGTTTATGGTATCTGGCGCCTTGTCTATTTTCATCATTTGTTTTGTCTGGACCTCACCCTACTAATTTGTTTATTTTCCAACAGGTGGCAGAGTCAAAACTGGCCAAATTTGTTGAAGATATCATTGTTCCACCAAGAATGGTAGATATAATTGTTGACGGAGAGGTACTTTCTGTTTTATTTTTATTATTTATGCAAATATGAAACATTGATTCACAATTTTGTAACTCTATCTCTGCCTCTTACAGCAGTTATTTTCCCATATTCTTTCATTCACACCTGTAATTTTGGATTCAATAGGCTGTTGGCATGATTGTTCTAACAAATTGTCAGGACCTTCTCCTCGCTATTTCACTCAAGCAATTGAGAGATCAGAGCTAATATAGATATGAGATTCTGCAATATCATTGATACTGGTAGCTCTTGTGAAATTCATTTTCGTGTTTAATATATCTGGAAAATCTGAAACAGTTATTTGTTTTCTCCATGAAATTGATGATTTTGTAGGTTTTATATGATTTCCTAGGAAGCCTGTTATAAATTTTAACGTACTACTATTTTGTTTCTGCTTTTAACTATGTATGCCCTACAAGTTACAGAATTCAGCTGCATTACTTATCTCCTACAAGTAGTATGTATGTGGTGCATGGTGTCAATTTTTGCAGTTTGCCTAGTGATTAGGGATTTCTTTTTTGACATTTCCTTTTCATGGCTATAATGTACTTCAATTCGATTATTGCTAAGGTCAATGATGAATATTTGAGAACCCTTGAGATTCTAAGCAAGAAATTGAAGTTTGTTGAAGTAGATCTTACGATTAGAACCTCTAAAGCTCTAAAAGATGTTCAGCCTGAGCTTGAGAAACTTCGTCAGAAAGCAGTTTCCAAGGTAATAATAGTGTTAATTTGAAGTTAATATAGTAGTTTTTTTAATTATTATTATATATCTTTGCGGGTCATAATATAATTGAACCAGCCAATTAAGTATAACCAGTCAAGGCATCAGACAGTCTATGTTCTAACCTCTTCTGAAGGGTCAGCATTTTCTTTGCTCACTCTAGCTCCATAATTATATTCATCATACTGTTAACCATCATGTCATCCATAATTGGATGGGTTGGAATTGTAATAATTAATTAAATATTGATTGCTCCTTAAAGATCATAAAGGTTATGATGTTTAAAAAAGGCAGGCAGAAAGAAGTTTATAATAAACTCATGAAGATGTTTGTGCCTTGTCTCAATGGGTTTACATTGATAAAAAGAGCCAACACCTGTAAGATTTTTAGTCCTTTATGAAACAAAAGTTTATGTGAGCATATTTATCTTTCTGTAGGTGTTCGAGTTCATTGCTCAGAAGCTCCATGCATTGAGAAAACCCAAAACAAATATCCAAATCCTTCAACAGAATGTGCTTCTAAAGTACAAGTGAGTCATATTTGTACTCTTTTTTTCTATCAGAGAGTAATATTTGTACTTGCGGAGGTCTTAACCATTAATCTACATTTAATGCCTTGAGCTTCCCATGCTAAAAGGTAAATTGTATATTGCCTTGCCGAAGTACTCTATTCTTTAGAAGCTAGTTTGTTTTCCAAATAATTTTCTCACTGCAATGATCTTTTTATCGTTATATTTTATAAATATAATCCTTATTATTTGAAAATGTATTGCTGTGTAATCAGTGATTCCAAAAAGCAATAAATTGTTTGCCATTTTCTCTCGCTGCTGTGTCTGAAACCTTTTTGATTTAATTGCCTATAGATAGTGTATTTTTATGTTATTTGGAAAAATAACAAATTTGAGCTCATGTTTGCTGCAATTCCATGTACTAGTCAACTGCCAGCTCAAGAATTTAATAATTGTCAGCTTTCATGTAGGTATGTTATTTCTTTTCTAAAGGAACATGGCAAAGAGGTATTTGTTGAGGTTCGTGCAGCATACATTGACACGATGAACAAGGTGATTGCTACAACATCAATTTTGTGTGAATTTTTTTTTACAGATGGAAGTTTTGGTTTCGTATTATTATTCAAGTCACTAATAAGATGAGCCAGTCTATGAAAGTGTTTTAACTGCTATATGCTTTTGCATCGAATTGCTGGCAAATCATATCAAGTGATATCAATGTATTGATGCTTCTGCTCTTGTTGAAACTTGAAACATTGCTGTTTATCATGCAGGTTCTCAGTGCCCATTTTCGTGCTTATATCCAAGCACTGGAGAAATTAAAGTTAGATATAGCAACTTATAACGATTTGATTGGTGTGGATACGAGCACTAGCATGTTTTCAAGAGGAAGAGAACCACTCAAGAATCGATCTGCCGTTTTTTCCCTGGGAGAGAGGATAAGTGTTTTAAAGGTTTTAGCTGCTGACTCTATGACATATGGATGACTCTATATCTGTTCATTTAATGATTTATGATTTACTTGTAACTGCAAAAGATGGCTTTCTTATATATAACTTGAAAAATGATGAAATCGAGATAGCTCTTGTAAATTGTTGACTGTTTTCAGTACTTCTACTTTTTTGACAGAAAATGTTGCCGCAAGAAGTAAAATGAACTCTCTTCTTCATAGGCTAACTGGATTAGACATCAATTTTTACTTCTTTCAGGAGATTGATCAACCTGCTTTAATTCCACATATAGCTGAAGCGAGCTCAATCAAGTATCCTTATGAAGTCCTCTTTAGGAGCTTGCACAAACTGCTTATGGATACTGCTACCTCTGAGTACCTTTTTTTTTCTTCCTATAATCTTTGTATATTAAATTCTCAATGTTTTTTGTGATTTTGCTAGCTGACTGTGTTATCTCTCATGCTGCAGGTATATTTTCTGTGATGATTTCTTTGGGGAAGAATCCATATTTACTGAGATTTTTGCTGGTAAGCTAAACATAAATTTTTGATTGATTACATAAGATATTTAGTGAAAGATTGAAAGGGAAATCTGCAGTTCCCAACTTCCATGATAATTCATCTTTGAATCTCACGAGACAACTTCGGTTGGATTTGGGCTCTTAGTGTTTGATAGTACTCTGTTTAGGCTTTCTCAGATCTTGGTTTTCTCATGTTAAGTGCTCAGGTATACTTTGTGATGACTTTTATCATGCTTCAAATGATCAGGTCCATTTGCAGTCATTGATGAGCACTTTAATTCTGTTCTTCCAAATTCTTATGATGCTATTGGTTTAATGCTAATGATACGTATAATTCACCAGCACCAGGTAATTACTGATTTTTTTTTAAATCTCTCTTATTTATGTATTTGAATTCCTTCATGTTTTTATTTTCCTTTCAGCTCATCATGTCCAGGCGGAGCATTCCTTGCTTGGATTCATATTTAGACAAGGTCTGTACACTTTTTCTGAAAAATGCTATAAAAAAAGGTCTTTGTGTTTGAGCATTGGCTTACCCACCGCTATACTATCAGCTGTGTGATAGTCTCCAACTAGCTAATAGATTTAGTTTTTGGTACCATTTATCAATCGATGTTACTTATCCCGTTCTCATATTTGGGAGCTGGTACAAACAATTGGATTATACTTATATAGTGAGAATAATGTAACTTTATAAGCTTGAACCTATAAAAAAATACGTAGGTTCACTACAACATGAACTGCTTTGGAACTAGTTACTTGTTGAAAGGATAAGAAATGGAGATTCCAACACTTCACCTAAACGAAAATAATAGTTGTGAAGAAGAGTAGAAAACATCACGTTGCTTGGGTCCTAGGTAATAATCTGAGCAGATAAAAAAATAAAAGTGACAAGGTAGGTGATTTACTATAATAAAAACAAATGAATAAGCTATATCATTGTTACAAATAGATGATAACTGTAATCATTCTTTCAGAAACGAAGATCCCATAATGCATACTAATTTTTATGTGGAACTGAGCAGATTAATATTTCTCTGTGGCCTCGCTTCAAGATGGTATTTGACTTGCACCTCAATAGCATGCGCAATGCGAATGTGAGGGCGTTGTGGGAAGATGATGTTCATGCTCATTATGTTATGAGGCGTTATGCAGAATTTTCGGCTTCACTTATTCAGCTCAATGTCGAATATGGTGATGGGCAGGTTAGATGGCTTTGTCGGCTATGACAAGTTTTTCAATTACATTTCTGAATAAGGTGTGTTACTTACAGAATGTATAGCCCTTAATTTTTCCACAGCTTGAGTGGAACTTGGAACGTCTGAGAATGGCCATTGATGACTTGCTTATCAAACTTGCAAAGCTGTTTCCAAAACCAAAGCTACAAACCATTTTTCTGATAAACAACTACGATATGACAATCGCTGTTCTGAAGGTAAGGAACACTTTTTTATTGTTAGTGATGAAACTAGAGCTGCTTCATAGTATATTGGAATGCTTGATCTTGTGCAATCCTGCCATAATTTTTAGGATCTCTTTATTTACTTCAGTCAAAAGTGATACTTGTCTTCTCTCTTGATTCCAAGAACATCACAATTCTTCAAAGTCTTGGGATGTGGTTTTCATTATTTATATTCATTTGATCTCAGGAAGCTGGTCCAGAAGGTGGGAAAATTCAATTACATTTTGAGGATTTGTTGAAGAGCAACACGGCACTATTTGTGGTAAGCAAGATCTTACATTCTTACATTATGGGAAAGAGTGACTGTATTATCAATATTGAAGATGAATGTGTTTAAAGCCCAACCCACCTAAAAGCTCAATCTGATAGGTAGAGGCCCCAAGGTGATCAAATGGCAAGTGGATACACATCTTTTCGTTATGGGACCTTGACACCCCCGCCCCCCTCAAGTGGCCTGCACGTGGACTGTGGGGCTCTAGCCTGAAATGGGCTGGCCTTATAACAGGATAGCACAGAGGGGTTCAAGTATAGATGGACCCAAATACCATATTAAAGCCCAACCCACCTAAAAGCTGAAGTCCAATCCACATCTTTTCAATGTGACAGAATGATAGTAGCTACACTTTTTGGTGTATTTGTGTGTGTGAGAGAATATTTTTAACCATAGATTCTCAATTGTTTACAAGACCTATGGGTAAGTCATTTTACTTAAACCTCGACATAGATGCTTCAAATCTAGTCTACTATTGCATCCTGATTCATAATACTGCTTTTTGATGCACGAGTCTACATATTCAACATGTATATTTATGCATGAAAAGGAAGTTCTTGAAATTATCAAGTTGGAGTGCACGCCTATTCTGATCACAGCATTTCTCTTTTGCATTTGATCCAGTTCAATTTCCCATAAGTTTTGCTCCTGAAACTGTTTGCATATTTCACATTGCTCATTCCTTTCTGCAGGAAGAACTGCTTCTAGAGCAATTTGGTGATCTAATCAAGTTCGTGAAAACCAGAGCTAGTAAGTACTTGCCAAAACTCGATTGTCAACATTTTGTAAGATTATCATAGATAGAAGCAGAGCAATGGCTTACTTATATGTTATATCCACCAGCGGAGGAGCAGAGCTCGAGTTCTTCTGAAAGGCCCGTAACAGTAGCAGAAGTGGAGCCTCTCATGAAAGACTTCGCAAATAGATGGAAAGCTGCAATAGAGGTGATGCACAAAGACGTCATAACGTCTTTCAGCAACTTCTTGTGCGGCATGGAGATCCTGAGGGCTGCACTGACCCAACTTCTGCTTTACTACACCCGTCTTTCGGATTGCATCAAGAAGGTGCCTGGTGGGCCTGCTCTGAACAAGGATCTCATCTCCATATCGTCGATCATGTACGAGATCAGGAAATACTCTAGAACTTTCTAGGCACGTCTTCTGATGAACTCAAGTGTATTTGTATCCATGAAATAGGTTGTGTGAATTTTTGTATCAATTACAATTGTGGAACTGTAACCTTATCATCCTTCGAGTAATTTCATATAGTTGTGTGCCATATTTCATGAATGGATGCAGAAAACCTTCAATATACAGGTATAATAAAATACAATATTGTTTTATATCCTATTTTCAAAATATAAAATTGTTTGTAAACTTAATCTTTGGAGGTGTGTAAATGAGTCGAATTGAGTCTAAATCTGTCAAAATTTGCTCCGATTGAGCCTGGACTTCACCTGAGCTCATAAATAAATATTTACATTTAATTGTATTAAATAGAGGAAACATAATTAATTAATTAAATACTCGCCGATTCATGAAAGGAAGGGCCTAACTTGAATCAGTTATTAAACGAACTTTAAGCTCAAATTTAGCTCACTCGAACCAAATATTTAAGGAATCCTAAACCACAGCTGATTCAATCCAAAAACTGAAAATCACAATTTCTAACAAGCAACAATAGCACAGGTTACAAAGAATTTAAAACTTTCACCACTTAGTTCCATATATTTACAGAAACTGTACAATCCAAGAAGCTAAACTTAAACAAACACACTTAATAGTTAATGCATAAATGTTACTGAAACATGACCTGTTCTTCACCAGCACAAGTCATGTACCAACTGTCATGTCGTCGAATTAAGATTTCTGGGTTCGGGCCACAACCACGACCAAGAACACCATAACACAGAGCATGTAAGATCGAGTCACCAGTCTATCAAAAGGATCCGATGCTTCGCCTTCCTTCTCGTGGCCCGGAGATGGAAACAACTGGTTCACGAGCTTCGTGATCTTCTCGATTATGCCAAATGCTCTTGCCTTTGTGCCGTTGAAAATCCACCTCACAAACTCCGATGCTAGATTGGAGTTGTTTGAGTTCTTGTCTGAACTGAGACGACCATTTCGTGCAGCTGCATATAATAGCATAGGAGTTCCAAATCTAAATGTACTAATCAACACTAGATGACTTGTGATAATTAAACAGTAAACATTTTGAAAATAGTCATCGCTCTATCAAAAATGTGCCCATTTTAGTTCCCGTATTAACAAAAAGGTTTAATTGGATAATACAGTTAAATTTCTCTTCATAAGATATAATGTAAAAATCGGATTAATCTTGAATAGACAAAAGTAATGAACTTGATGCTGACCTGAATGGAACGCCCGTCTGAGCTCCGATACAACCTCGTTCTTCAAAACGGCATCCCACACGGCTCTATCTGAAGATAGAGAAATGACCATTCTCTACGAATAACAAAAGGTAGTGACAATGTTACTACAAGTGACATTAAAACCGTTTTATTACCTTGTTTTCACATATATTTTGACTCTCAATAAGGCGGGTGAGCAATTCCTTTTCACTTAAAGGAAAAGTCGGAAGTAACCCTTAAATAACAAGATTTAATATTTAAAAAATATAAATAAAACAAATTTGTTTACTATTTGAATTCAGGGAATTTTTTGTGCATTTTATAACATATCTTGAGATTTTATTTTTCATTTTTGTAATTCAAGGGAAAATTTGGTATTTATGATTTCATTATCGAACTGAGAATATAAAACGATAAATGCTCGATATGTTTGAAAATCAACAGTGTATAGGCACCTGAACAGACGGGTCGGTTTGGAGTAAATGGAAAGCATCATAAACTCTGTCATATCCGCTCGTTTGTAACGTCGGTGGGTTACACAGATGCAGAGATGGCTCCTTCCAGTCCAACTCCGGTCTAACACGAGAAACTCTAAAATAACAACTATATAATTAGAAATGAGATATTATAAATTTATAATTGAAGTCAAAGGGCTCTAATAAGGACAAAGTCAAACTATATAAATAATATATCAAACAGTTCAAGATCTTGTACATAATAGAAGAGCATAGGTTAGAGGATTTAATACTAAATTTCGAGTTTATGTAACAGAACTTTAGAATCATGATAACAAATATTCAGAGAGAGAATTAAAATTGCAATCATATTACAGATTTGAATAAAAGAACACGCAAAACATGTAAAACAACAATTGTTATCATGTCGCTATCACCATTTTTGTTCATATTAAGAAAACTTTGATTGTAAGCTTAAACAAACCGATTCTTGAGCTTAAACAAACATTTGTCTATATGAATTTTGCTTCTTGGGATAAGCTCATAAGCTGAGTAATGGGTCATATCCAAATTACGGGTCCACCATGTCAATAAAATAACCAAAATTAAGAGCTGGACCAGGCAATTAGGCTGGTTCTTACCTAAACCAGAGATTAGTAATTATCTGATAATGAGTCGTCAGGATATATAAATATAGCTGATTTCTAAACCAATATGGTACTTATAAAAAACATTGACAATAACGATAATTTGGGTCTTAAAATCAAAATTGGCTCCACCATGGAACAACTACATCAAACATTAGAAAATCTAACCCAAAATGGCTAAAAGTGATGATGAATCAAAGATACAATCCATCACAAGAACATAACAAAAACAGTAAAGCTAATATGAATTGAAACAACACACTGTTGTGAATCAATCACCCCATGTTCCTGTCCAAACAAAAAACATTAACAATAACAATCAATTGTGGGTCTCAAAATCAAAATAGGCTCCACCATAGAACAACTATACATCAATCTGAAAATGGTTAAAGTGACAATGAAACACAGATACAATCCACCACAAAAACAGTAAATCCAAACAAATCTAAACAACACATACAAATCACAGAAACCCATTGGCAACTGCGAGATCAATATCAATATCAACAAAAAAAAAGAGTAGAAACAAAAATACTCACTGTTTGAGAGCAGAAACAGCATCATGAACCTCGTCCGAGGTAGGTACGGGGCCAAGAACAGAATCATCAGGAAAGCCATCTTCTTCACCGCTCTCATCTTCAGAGACCCACTCGAAATCATCATCGTAGAGAGGGTACGATGACAAAAAAGGGTGAATGGGTATTGAAGGAGAGTCCAGGGACAGTGAGAGGCTCCGAGAAAGATTGGGTTTTTCAGCAGAAGAAGCTCTGGGTGAGCTGGTGGTGGTTGAGGAAGAACCTAAGGTTCTAGAAGCCGACCCAGTTGCTGCTCCGGCTCCGGCTCCGGCAGCCGACCCGGGGGCGGGTCGGGCCGGGGGTGCGGAAAAAGCCC
>JAYMSW010002102.1:0-14521 GCA_036897725.1 Erodium texanum | reverse complement strand
CCCGCGGTTGAGCCCTTGCCGAACCCCACTACCATCAAGCCCCGATGAAACCCTAACCGTCAATTCACTCTGACGAGTCTCCGCCTGTGTTTTCGGTTTTCGATTTCACGAGGAAGACATCTTTTTTTATTTGTTAATAATTATTCTATAATAATTTATAAATTAGATATTTGTTAATAACATATTTCTAATAAACTTAAAGTTAGTAATAATTATTTCAAATAAGTTAATAATAATAATAATTTATATAATAAACTTAAATTTTTTATTCAAAATATCAGATTTTTTCTAATAAAAAAATCAGATTTAAAAAGTTTATTCAACGTTTATGATACGAAGGTATTTTCGTCATTTCGAAAAGATAAACAGTAATTTAACAGAATCATCAAATTTGATAATTTTTGAGAGGTTAATATGTTTTAATAATAAGACCATATATACGTTAGTATAGTAAAAATATCAACACTTTAGTACGGTTAATTGTAATTACCCCTAATTGAAATTTGGACTAGTTAAAAAATTTGCAAAGCAGTCCCCAGGATTAGAGTATTAAGACCTCGGACCCCTCAAAAACCCTAATGAAACCCTTTCCTCTTCCCTGAAGTTGCATTGCAATTGCAGAAAGAACAGAGAAAACCAAATCAACCCTCCTTCAAGCCCCCCTCCTCTGAAGGTAGAACCAGTCGGTGTTTAAGATCAAAAAGAGAAGCAATGGAAGTAGATGGAATGCAGAGAGTGGCAATGAATAACGTGATGTGCCAATTGGCAGACCCAGAAGGCACCACTCTCGGAGCTCCCATGTACCTACCACAGAACGCTGGACCTCAGCAGCTTCAACAAATCGTCAATAAGCTCCTCAATAACGTAATTTCCTTATTGCCCTTTTTTGGTGCTCCATTGCTTGAGAAATTATTGGAGAAAATTGGAGAAGAGCCTGTTAAATTCATTTCGATTAAGACTTTTAGCTTCTCAATCATGCAAATCTGGAAAACTTGTTATTTTCCCATCTGGGTTCAAATTGAAGTGAGAAAAGAAGTGACTTTGGTGAACCATATCTTGGACGAGATTCCTTGAATGAACAATTTGAATTGGTTTTAGCTTTTCATATCAAAAATGAGTTCTCCAAACTAGTGGAATTGTCCAGAGCTTGAAAATAAGCACTAGGTGACTTGCCAATCCTTTGTATGACATTTGTCTCAATGGATTGAAGTCTTTGTAAACTAACCAGGCAACCCAATTCGATCCTCAGTACTTATAAGATCCTATTTGCAGTTATGTAAGGTACTCTTACAACTATGCATATTTGGTTTGTTTAGGAGGAGAAGCTGCCATATTCTTTCTACATATCCGATCAAGAGCTCGTTGTGCCACTTGAGACTTACTTACAAAAGCACAAAGGTTTGTCAGAGATGAATTAATGTAGAGAGGCCTGAAGTCTTGTCTTCCATAATTTTGTTCTGATAGGATGCATGAATAAAGTTCGTTTGTTTTTTCATCAATTTATTGGGTATGCAAATTCGCAGTTTCTGTGGAGAAGGTACTGTCCATAGTTTATCAACCACAAGCAGTCTTTCGAATTCGTCCAGTCAATCGTTGTTCAGCAACAATATCTGGTATGGGATTTATTGTTACGTATCATGGAATTTAATGATGTGTAAGTGTCAAGACAGATTGCTATGTTTCTTGAAGTCCTGTCTTTGTATATATGTCAGGAAAAGAAAACAAGCTGTGCGATAAGTTATTTTTCCTTTGCTTTTTTGAGTGTGGTATTGTATTTTGAATGCAATATCTTTACTGTTAGTAGGGTTTTAGTAATATTTTTTGATGTATTTTTTTGCTGATTGGCTATGTTACTGTAGGTCATACTGAAGCAGTTCTTTCAGTTGCCTTCAGTCCTGATGGCCAACAGTTGGCAAGTGGTTCAGGCGATACTACAGTTCGGCTATGGGACCTGGGTACCCAGACACCCATGTTTACATGCATAGGTTAGAAGCCGAACAGTCATGTAACAAGCAAAAGCTTTAAGTACCATAGTTAATGGCTAAAAGTTTACTATGCAATTACTTGTTAGGATCACATGTCATATATGTTTTTGTGCACATAAAAGAGAATTTTTTATTTCCATGTTGTCAATAGTTTACCGAGTTAATACCATCTTCTGTTTTTGATAGTAGACTTTTCTCTTTTTATCCAGGACACAAAAATTGGGTTCTTTGTATTGCATGGTCACCAGATGGTAAGCATCTTGTCAGTGGAAGCAAGTCTGGTGAACTTCAATGTTGGGATCCGCAGACAGGAAAACCGTCCGGAAATCCACTTGCGGTATACTTTTCACACTTCAATGAGTGCCTATTGGATTTATTTCTCATTTAATTGTTAATAACTGGGTCGCAAATATCCAAATCCCTAAACTAGTAGGGTACTTGATGCATTTGTTAAATGACTAAGTTATGTCATCTTTGGAGCCTTATAATCCTGTCATATAAGGATATCAATCAGCTCCTATTGCCGTATTTTGTATAGCTAATTCTTCTACTTTCTTTTTAGACACTTGTTTAGTAAGAACTTTGGTCTTACAGTAGCAAGCAAATCGGTTGTTTTCAGAATGTGATTATTTTACCAATTATATGATTGTTTGCTTCTCTGGATTCTGTTACTTACAAAAAGTTCTAATGCATGGCTGTAATTTTGTGTCTCTAAACCCAAAGGCATCTTGTATTAAAACAGCTGGAAGTCAGTAACTATAGTTGTGAAATATCAGTTGGTGTTTATTCTGTAATATAATTGGCAGTCTTTCCAATGTTTAACATTTTGAAACTGCTGTACTGTATCTTAGGGCCATAAGAAATGGATCACTGCAATCTCATGGGAACCAGCCCACCTGAGTGCTCCTTGTCGCCGGTTTGTAAGTGCTAGCAAAGATGGAGATGCACGCATTTGGGATGTTTCATTAAGAAAATCAGTGATTTGTCTTAGTGGTCATACCCTTGCAGTAACTTGTGTGAAATGGGGCGGAGATGGCGTAATATATACAGGGTACGCAATTTTAGGCTCTGATTTGTTAGGATATTTGAACAGTTATTGGAGTAATTGAATTTGTTCATGTAATAGTGAATTACATCCCAGAACTTATGGAGCATCTTTGATTTGTTATAACTATGTGGCTTAAATATTTGAGTTCATCCAAGTTGTTGTATTAAGCTTTAATTTACTCTAATCCCTACTGAGACTTCGACATCAACCTTTTGCAGCTCCCAGGATTGTACCATCAAAGTCTGGGAAACTACACAAGGAAAGCTTATTCGTGAATTGAAGGTAATCTCTAACTGTTGCAGCTCTCAGAATCATACCATAAAAGTGTTCGACATCAACCTTCTCTGTGTATATGTTTCCTTCATTTAGGGCCATGGTCACTGGGTCAACTCTCTTGCTTTGAGCACTGAGTATGTTCTGCGCACCGGGGCTTTTGATCATACTGGAAAAAAATTCTCATCTCCAGAGGAAATGAAAGAAGTAAGTGGTTCTTGTTTGGTATAGCTTTTGCATTAGCTCTTGCAATCGTATTCTGCCTGAAATGTATGTCATATTTTGTTATACACTTCCTTTTGTTTATGACTTATGAGCATGTTTTATTGGATCAATTAACAGGCTGCTTTGGAAAGGTACAACAAAATGAAAGGCAATGCGCCTGAAAGATTAGTGTCAGGATCTGATGATTTCACCATGTTCCTTTGGGAGCCAGCTGTCAGCAAACATCCTAAAACCCGCATGACAGGTCATCAGCAGGTATGAGCCATCAGTATATGTACTGTTTGAATCTAAACAATCTTTCACATGGTGACTTATAACATATGTTTGGTTGCAGCTCGTGAATCATGTATATTTCTCTCCTGATGGGCAATGGGTGGCGAGTGCATCATTTGATAAATCTGTGAAGCTATGGAATGGGATCACAGGGAAATTTGTTGCTGCTTTCAGGGGCCACGTGGGGCCTGTTTACCAGATCAGGTTTCAATTGGTTTAATCTCAACACTCATTGATTTCATCTCCGTTAAGCTGGTTGTGCAACTAATTAATGTATTGTGTGTGCTACAGCTGGTCTGCTGACAGTAGGCTCCTTTTAAGTGGGAGCAAGGACTCAACATTGAAGGTAACTTAAGATTGATCAAGTTCTCATGTATTATGCTAAAAGAGAGGGTTTTATTTTTGCCCCAACAAAGGTAGAATACCTGAATTCCATTGCAATTGCTTGACTATTTAGGTTTGGGATATCCGGACGTTGAAATTGAAGCAAGATCTTCCAGGCCATGCAGATGAGGTTTGTTCCTTCACCAAATGGATATTTAACGCAGTTTAGATTAGGGATAAATCTAGCTCAATTACCCTTGAGTATGCACTATTATCAATCAACTACCCCGAAGCTTAAAAAGTTTTTGCCATCCCCCCTAAGTTTCTTTAGTCTCGATATATCCCAATTCCGTCAACTTTTGGATTTGAAATGATGAAAATGCCCTCGTGGAAATAATGAAAATTAAAGGGTATTTTTGTCATTTCACATCCAAAAGTTGACGGAATTTTGGTAAATCGAGATTAAAAAAAACTTAGGGGGGTTGTAAAAACTTTATGAACTTAGATGTAATAATTGATTGAGAATGATGCATACTTGAGGGTAATTGAGTGAGATTTTCCCTTCGCAATATTATGCCTGTATCTGAATTCTTTGTTTGCAAAAGGTTTTTGCTGTTGATTGGAGTCCCGATGGTCAGAAGGTGGCTTCTGGAGGAAAGGATAGAGTGTTGAAGTTATGGATGGGCTAGAAAGTTAATTGATTAGAAGTTACATGCAAGGGCATCATGGAAAATTTTGATAGTGTCCATGAAATTCAAGCGCAGTTTATCATGTGTTGTAGTGATATGAAGACGTCTACCAATTGCAATAGAAGTACAGCCTCAATGTCAAGGAAGCCATTAATATCCAGAGAAAGCTCTTGTATGGGCAACGCGATTCTTCAACCACGGTTGCTATGGTCTCCGTTTCACAATATTTTGGTTAGAGAAAAATACATGTTCTTTTTCAAAAAAAAATCTACACGCTTTGTTATGTAGAGTGAAAAGGCTGATTAGCTATCTTACAGAAGAAGTATAGGAGTCTGAATCTGTATTAGGTGCTATTTAGTTACAAACTCTCCTTGATTAAATCGTAGGACAGGTTTTAACTTGCATAACAAGTCTATGTTTTGTTAATGTTAGTAGACAATCTTATTAGTTGTGTGCCCTAGAATTTCTTTAAGAAGAATATGTTCTTTATACTCAATTTTGAATGCCAGAAGTTTATCATTGTGAGATTATATATAACACCATTGCTGCCTTCTTTTTCATGTGTTTAACCTGAAAATAGGAAAATGTTTCAAAATATATTACTTGGCACCAAAAAAAATCGTTTTGATTTTGTATCTGAAGTATGCATCTTTTCTAATTTGCTAGCATTTTATATTAAACTAAACATATCGCCTCGCAAGTCTACTTAGTCTTGAAAGGTTGATTTTGAAACTGATTATAACGAGGGCAAGAAACCCAAGCTGGGATAATGTACCTCACTGGTTCAAACATGAAAACACTCACCTTCTATAATTTGAGTCCAATAGGTTCAAAATCAAGAGTTGTATAATCTAAATGCTGATGAAGTTTTTGGCCTTCAAGCTTTCAACAGTATCTCTAAGGCTCTCTTCTATTGGCATGAAGTTGATACCCAAACTTTCTGCTTTCTCCTTAGATACCCGGTACAATCCAGACACTGGCGTGTCATTTTCACTTCTGTCATCCAAAATGTATTGTCATTAGACCATCAGAATAACAAAAATTGCATTTTTATTTTAATCTCAATCACATGTTTATGAAAAATAGTGGGAAAGGTTGAGTGAAATCATGATCTTACTGAAATACATTGATATCGTAAAATGCAAACTTGGCACACTTACTTTTGAGCAAGGACTTGTGTAGGGTAAAGTTGACTTAGAATCCTCAGGATATCAGAATGTTGCACAACTTTAGCAACTAAACAATATCGACCTGTAGCTGAAGGTATCTCAAACGCTTTAATATGTGCATCTGCAACATCTCTAACATCAACAAGTCTGTAACTTGTACTGGTAAATTTCTGAACTCCTGCAGCAAATAACAGATAAAATCGATGCAATGACATAATTTTGAAGCTTACTTGAAAAGAAAGCATAAAAAACATACCAGTAATGAAGCCCATTATCACCTCCACTGACAAGTTAAGAGTTGGCTGCAACAGAGGACCAAGCACGAGCCCTGGGTTTATGAAAACCAAGTCCATCCCATTCTCTTCTGCAAATTTACGAGCAGCTCCCTCAGCCAAGGTCTTGGCAAGCATATACCAGAGCTGAAATAGAGCAACTTTCAGATTATCATAATACAGAATCTATAATCTGAAACACTTGAATGAAGTTTAATTAAACCTTGTGTTCCTCACAGAAAAGGGGATCAGAAGACCAAGTCTCGTCCACAACCACGTCTTCAGTAAGGGGCCTTGTATTGTACACAAGCGCTGTAATTGAAGATGTCACAACAATTCTCTTGATGGACTCAACTTTGGCACATGATTTAAGCACATTCAGCGTTCCCTTCACCGCAGGCTCAATCACTTCCACCTGCTCAAATGTTGAAATTGTTGAGAGCAACACATACAAATCACTCAAACTGTTAACATTGATATGAACAATTCAACACAGCGAGTAGCAAATGGCAGGAAGAACGACGAACCTGTGGGTCGGTGGCTGAGATTGTTACCGGAGAAGCCGTGTGGAAAACACCATCGCAGCCATGAACTGCAGTGTCAAAAGACCCTTCTTCCATTAGATCTGCTTTGAATAAATGGAGCCTTTCCTTGGCCCCATCAAGAGCAAGCAAGTGATTCGTCTTCTTAGGATCATCTGTATGCAAAATTACCAGCAACCCATTAAAAATGGGGGCTAATGAATCAAAACCCATATGAGGAAATGGAAGAAGATGCAGAAAAAAGAAGAAAGGGGCAGACTTGGGTCACGAACAGTGGCGTTGACGGAGTAGCCACGGCGGAGCAAGGGCTGGACGAGCCAGGACGCGATGTAGCCGGAAGCTCCAGTGACGCACACCACCTTCCCTGACCCATTGATCATCTTCTCTGTAAATCGAGCAGATTAGTAATCTGAGGATATGGAAGAAACACTGGCTGTTATTTTCAGATTGGTGATGGCTTCCACATGATTCGAAAATAAAAAATATATATCCTTTTTTCTTGAAGATTACACTTATACTTTTATGTATTTCACATACAACTCTCTATATTTTCTCCTATTTTTTTAATTTCCACAGGGTACTTAAATATTGTTTTTATTCATCAGCCATTGATGTGGATGCTCTAACCTCACACTTGTCTTCAAGAACTGGTCCTTTCTTGATGTTAAAAAGTGAGAGAATTTACTTGCCATTAACCAGTCTCAATAAGTATACTTAATAATTTTTTGTTATCGTAAAATAATGCAATCCCGAGTACATGAGTGCAAGGTTAATGGTGTACCGACATCAATATCGGGGCAGGTAGGATTAGTGTGTGCTTTGACACCCACGTTAGAAAAATATAAGACTAATAGCCTCGTCTCCCTATTATCGGTATTCAACATATTCGTGAATGAAGGCGAAGGAGGAAGAGGTGGAAGAAAACGACGGAGGGAGATAAGGGAGAAAGAAGACGAAAGAGAAAGAGAGAGGAGGATGCGTGTTGCCTTCTTCGTGTTGGCACTGCTACTCGGCAATGCGGTGCCAACACCAACACCAATGCTGAAACCCAGCCCAACTCGACATGTAAGACCTTGCCCTTATAACCGCAATAAAAATGCATAGCAATATGAGATTTTATTAATACCAATAATTCAAACCGGATTGACAATGCAAATCATTATTAGATAATACGATGTAGCCCCTTTGATGCCCTAAAGTCACTCAGACTATATATTAAGAAAAATATGTGCCTGTCTCCAATTGGACCCACTCTAGATTCGCCCAACATACAAATGAATCAAACAAAATGAGAACCTTCAACAGCGTTCAGGATTCAGGGTGGAAGAAAATGAGAATCTCAATCAGTTCTGTCTGAGCATTGAAGCAAAAAATGAATCAATTTTTTTTCCTTGAACTTTTATGGAATATACAAATAAACACTTTCTTCTAGTTCCTATTAACACAACAAATCAGCAATTATTAAAATCAACATATACATATACTCATGGTAAAGCTGGTCTGCAACATTCAAAGCTATCTGCAGATTGTGTCTAATACAACAAAAATTCCACATGGAAGTATTAAAGAGACAATGAATGAACCTCTGGGTCTGTAGCTGAGAAATTTACAGGAGAAGCTATATGAAAAACACCTACACAACCCTCAATCGCAGCATCAAAAGACCCTTCTTCCATTAAATCGGCTTTGAACAAACGAAGCCTTTCCTTAGATCTATCGAGTGCAAGCAAGTGCTCAGTCTTCTTAGGATCATCTATATTATCGATTACCCATCAAGCATCTCAATTAGAGGTTCAGTTAGGAAAACCCAGATCAAAATTTATGGGTTTGCAGTTCGAAAACCAAAGATTGGGGACTGATAAAGTAAAACCCATATCAGGAAAGGGAATAAATGAACTGACTTGGGTCACGAACAGTGGCATTGACAGTGTAACCGCGCTGGAGCAAGAGGTTGACGAGCCAAGACGCGATGTAGCCGGAAGCTCCGGTGACGCACACCGCCTTCTCGGAGCGGCTGCTCATCTTCGGGAGCCGTGTTTTGAGAAAATCGTACACTAATCTGGCTATGGAAGAAGCGTTGACTGTTAGTGAAAGATTGCTCTTTTCTGCACATTTTGTATCGGAAGAATAGTTTTGAATTAAAAACAAAACCTTGATCAGACAATAGTTTAAACTATTGTTTGATATTTGTACTGTCGAATGATCACGTGATCTATTTAGCAGAACAATTATGCTTCACTTATCTACAATTGTTCAAAACTTTTATAAACAATTTTTCTTGTGTAAATAAGTTAAGAACACAAAACCTCACCTAAGCTTACTTGTCTAACCGGTCAAGCATTTGAATTTGAATCTATAAGGTCAGAGTCTTAACAACGATATCCTTGTATATAATTATATCTTGAATTATCTCATGAGTTATGGTTGTTAGTCAGAGTCTGTCTGTTAGTATCTTTATACTAATCTCAACTCTCCCTCACGTGCAAGTTGGAGGATAGACCAGGCTTTGATACGATATTAAAGTTCGACCCACCTAAAAACTCAAATTGATAGATGGAAACTCATACTTATATTTAAAGTGATATTATAATTGACATCTACTTGATATGAGATGACACAAGAGAGAGAGAACTTTGTTTACGCATTTTTAGTACTTAACCAGCAAGAGAATAAATCAAGAAACTAGAAGCTAAGGAAGTTCTTGTCCTTCAAGCTTTCGATAGTGTCCTTGAGACTCTGTTCTAGTGGCATGAAGCTGATACCCAAACTTGCAGCTTTCTCCTTGGATACCTGGAACATCCTACCTGCTGCAGGCTCACCATCTTCGCTTCTGCGCACCCAAACGTGATACAATCAAATCCTCAATACATAACAACACTAGGTATCTAATTGTATTAAGAACAATGCAAACATCAGAAACTTACTTTTCAGCAAGGATTAATGTTGGGTAATTTTCGCGCAAGAACCTCCAAACATCGGAAGTGGGGACAACATGTCCAACTAAACAATATCTGCCTTCAGCCAAAGGATTTTCAAGTGCTTGTATATGTGCATAAGCAACGTCTCTAACATCAACGAATCTGTAGCTTGTGCCAGGGAATACTTGAACTCCTGCACCATCATAACAGCATACCTTGGTGTTCCGAGAAGAAAAAGTGATATCCACCAGCTATGTAATGTGCAAAGTTGTTTTTTTTTCTTTGGCAAAATCTAAGATCTCCATTTTGATGCGTGTGTCTCATATTGGCATGTGGATAAATTGATCGAGGCCTCCACCCATCAGCTAGAGTTTTGGGGTTGGATCGGGTTTAACATGCTATCAGAACCGGTTTGAAATTGGGTCAGTGATCCGTTTGTGGCCTCCACTCATCAATTTGAACTTTTACGTCATTTCTATACTATTTGTTCTCATGGAGAATTGGATAATGCGATAACAGAAATCTATAACTTTTGGTACTGATAAACATTGTATTTTTGGTAGCAGAGGGTTACCAGTTATGAAGCCCAGTATGACCTCTGTTGAGAAGTTGAGTGTTGGCTGCAAAAGCGGGCCAATAACAAGCCCTGGGTTTATGAAGACCATGTCGATATCATTCTCTTTTGCAAATTTACGAGCAGCTTCTTCAGCATACATCTTAGATAGCATATACCAGAGCTGAAAAAGGAATGAAGTTCATATTACCATAACATGATAAATGAAAGAGACATGATTATGCTGTAAGCAAGAGTTCTCCTAAAACACACCTTTTGTTCCTTACAAAAAACTGGATCAGAAGACCAAGTTTCGTCGATGATCACATCTTCAGTGAGAGGCCTTCCATTGTACATAATTGTTGCCATAGAAGATGTGACAACAACTCTCTTGATGGAATGAACTTTGGCACACGATTTTAGAACATTAAGCGTTCCCTTCAATGCAGGCTCAATCAGTTCAACCTATGAACATGATGTACAGAATCATTGCATTCTCCATCTTAAATTGTAGGGATAATGACAGATTTGTGTCGTGCACTTTAGTTTGGTTGCATGTTCTTACTGTTATTTGTACTTTTTTTTAGCTGTATTGTTAGTTTAAATTTGTTAAAACTAACAGAAAATGCTACTTAAAGCAACACGTGACACACGTGTGATTTGTATAATTTTCAAAATAACAAAATTACCCCTCTTTCTCTTGTTTGGATCACAGTTGAAATCTAAAAAATGACACACTTTCCATCCTTCACCAACTAATTCTAGACACATTCTTAAACTAATTCATCCTACAATAAACTGGATATCAAATCATTGCCTAAGCAGATCGAGCTCGTAGGTAGTTTAGTCTTTTCGTTTGGTTTTTAACTCTGTTACAGACGCTGTAACTAAAAAAAACACAGGGTTACAACTGGTCATGAAAAAAAGATAACGGTGCCAACCTGCAACTAGACTAAAGTACACAACACATTTATGCAATTATCCTTAAATTGTATCATAATGTTAAGCAATGTTCAAAACAAAGTTCAGATAGCAAAAACACAAAGATGAAACCTGTGGGTCAGTGGCTGTGAATGTTACTGGGGAAGCTGTGTGAAAAACACACACACAACCCTCAACTGCAGAATCAAATGACCCTTCTGCCCCTAACTCTGCTTTGAACAAATGAAGCCTTTCCTTGGCTCCATCAAGCGCACGCAAGTGCTCGGTCTTTTTAGGGTTATCTAAAATTAACAATTACCCATCAAATTAACATCCATGGATTTAATGTAAAAACATCTCAAATAGAGGTTCCATAGTGAAAACCCAAGTCAAAAATCTATAGGTGTTGAGTTTAAAACCCATTTCAAAACCCATATCAGGAAACTGAAGAAGAGAAGATGAAATGGACTGACCTGGGTCACGGACAGTGCCATTGACGGTGTAGCCTCGTTGGAGCAAGAGCTTTACAAGCCAGGATGCGATGTAACCGGAAGCTCCGGTGACGCACACCACCTTCTCTGCTCCGGTGCTCATCCTCTCTCTTTCTGTGTAAATGGTGGTCTGTGATCAGAAGGTACCAGAAGCAACGTTTCTTTATCTAGGTCATTACATAACCTCTTTCCAACTCTTTTATGACAACGATTATTAGGATATGTGGCCCTAAACTTCTCGCCTATCTAACAGCAAGGAAAGTGGATAACACGCGGTGCTTCCACACCCCTTATAGGATGGAGTTGACGTTAGGCGTCGAGACTGAATAAAAATGTCGGTATAATTAAAGAACCAACGCTACACAAGAAGGCGCTGCATCACACCAGTGACATTTGTCTTATGCCAATCAACGACCGACACATGGAGTTGAGACAGAGCCGTTGCAACAACTCTTTTCTACGCTTTTTTTTTTTCTGATAATATTCTTCAACTCCTATAAATAACCCCCTCATTTCCAACATCCTCTATACCTTTTTCCTGAATCTTCCGTCATTTTTTTTCTTTCGTTCTCATTCTAAATTGTTTACTCTTATGGATCCCAACAACAACATTCTTGCATTCAATATACCCAACTTCGATTTTTTCATTGGCTTGAACCAAATGAACCTGTCTTCCCAATCTTCTCCAAATATCCCCCTTCCGAACCTGTAAGGATATTATAATTCCTACATTTCCCAATTTAGAACAACCAGTTACATGGGTATACCTCCAATCCGTCTCCATAGATGAAGACGAGGACCCTGTGACGAAGCAGGCTGAACCCCTTCTAAGATCGGTGAAAACTGTCTGGATGACATGAGTTTGTCGGTTTAGTAATTTTAGTTAATGTTTAATTTCTTTCAGTTTAGTAATTTCGTCCATTGAAAATACCATAATTTTATTATGTAATTGGTTTTAACTTTATGTATTATTTATTTATGCAATATAAATGAGTTGGTTTGAATATTTGTTTTTTTTTTTGTAATTCTATGTTCGAAATTAAATGTGAATTTGAATTATATAAAAAAGTCATTCAAAACCATGACTATTGTGAACAGGATGACCTCCTTTCTTTTCTGTCCACTTAGTAACTCAATTAACTATCCTCCACCAAAAATCACTCAATGCTATGAATGTGGATGCTTTACATCATCATAATCATAGAGCTTATGATTGGGAGTGATAAAGGTTAGAATGTTTGTCTCAAACCATATTAGTCGATGAAAACATGTTACCCAACAAAATTATTGTCAAAATAATTAAATATTTAATTGTGTTACTTGATAATTCATGATTTGGATTAAGATAAATCTTAATTATAAAAATAAATGTCACATATAAGTTAGAATCTTTTCCCATCCTGTTTCTTTTTTCAGCCGCTGAACCTTCCTTCTTTATCTGATTCGATGACTAAATTTGCTTTTAAAAATCTCATCTTTTTTTGGGAATGCGCATATCGATATCAACATCAACTTTCTCAGTCGTTGCTTCATTGTCTTTACCGTTGATTACCTCGTCAACTCTTACAGGTGTCCATCATTGCAACGTCTCAGAGCATCTATCTAACGGAGGAAAAGACCCAAAGGTAAGCTTATGTTCTCCATTTGTGTAGATCTCACAGATTCGACCATACCCACATCGCAACGACGATTGAGCGGCGCCCCAACCTCCTCATCAACTATGAAGAGTATTACATAGGAAAACGCTCACGCAAATCATACATCCGTGTTCATTATGCAGAACATGGAGGATGAACACCACACATATAAAGACAATTAAATTGTTGCAGGATGATGTCCCGTCTCTAATAATCTATTAGGGGCCGTCATTAAGCTTCAATGTAATATTGGAGAATAATGAAAGAATCTTGAATCAGGAGACCCATGAAGCCTTCAAAGAAGACCTCATCAAACATATTTCGAGCAAATTTGGAGATAAATAGATTTAATTACTTTCAATTTCGTATTTCAATGATGTAATTTCCATTTTTTTTATTTATGGCGTGGCAGCTTTGTTTCATGGGGACGGCGGGGGATGGTGTTTTCTATGCCATCGCTCACCGGAGGGATCTGCATGATGGTTTTGCTCCCCATGAATGTGATCCGCGAAGTGGTAGTGTACGGTGACAATTTCGACGGCGTGAAGGTTGGGTCGATGGTTATGTGCTGTTAGGGGTTTTATTCATGTGTATGGGATATATGTTAAGAGGCCAAAGAGGAAGCAATGGAACTGAAGCAGAAGAATACCCAAGAAACAGAGATTCTGGATCGTAGTAATGCTAATGGTGATCATGTTGTTTGATCATCAATTTGACATATATAATTATTATTAGGTTATAGATTAATTAGTATTATTGATGCTTAAAATAGGTAAATAGAAAAGAAATGGTAAAATGGAATCGGCAGATTTAAGCTTGTTTTGGAGATCCAATGGAGACCACATGGTTGTTCCTCTGGAATTCAAGATGGGTATGTGCAATGGAGAGACCAAGAAGATGAACAGAAAGGCCAAGAAATTGGATGGACAACCCTCCAAGAATCTCATGGCAAAGAGGAGGAGAAGAAAGCGCCTCGATGACAGGAGGGAACAGAGGCGACAACGTCGGAGGCGGAGCATCGGCGGCAGTAATATCATGATAAGGACAATATAGTAATTTTACCCATTACACAAACCTCTTCTCCATTTAGAGATGCCGGACTGATTCCATTTAGAGATGCCCCATCAAAAACCTCATCTCCTCTTCTTCCTCTTGCAGACATGGAATTTCTAACTTCTCTCTCTCCTTTATATCATTCCAT
>JAYMSW010002101.1:0-14521 GCA_036897725.1 Erodium texanum | reverse complement strand
AGTCCTGTGGTGGGTTTTTGGAGCGAGTGGATTTGAATAAGGTGCCGGACCCGGAGACGTCCGGCGAGGAGTGGGAGCAGGAATAGCTAGAGAGACAGAGACAGAGACCTTTCTTGTTGTTGTGGTTCTGCGACGGCGTTTTGCTAAGGTGCGCCGGGGGAGGCTGGACAAAAAAAATGATTGCCAATTAGGTATCCTTATCTTTTTAGTTTCCTTTTTCTTTTCCGTTTTAAATTTGGTTAAAAGAAATTTTGGCCTTTTTGTAAAAAATTGGAACTACTACTACTAGTAATTAAAGTAGCTGTATATTAGCTTTCAGCTTAGCACTTATCACCAAGTAATCAACTTCTCTTTCTCCATTTCAGCTTTCCTTTTCCTTTGATCTCATTCATTGTATCCAATAATTAATTAATAGCCCCATTATGTCTTAATTACGCTTAAATCCAATGATTTAGAAAGTTCAAGAAGCAGAGTTGGAGAGTGTGAAAATAATAAGGTGGGAACAGAAGAGAGAATGGCCTACAACTGCGAGACATATCGAGGCCCGCAGTGATGTGGAATAAGCATGCGAACCACTAAAGTTACAAAAGACATAACTACTTGTGTACTATTAGTCTACCAAAGGTGGTGTGTGATGAGATTGAGTTGTTAGCTATTTTATCTTTTTCTTTTTTTTTTGTGTGGACAAACGAACGCTAAAGAGAGTGATTGATGTTTTGTGGTGGCTCCGGCGACGGTGGTGATGTCCTCCTAGTGCATGACGCCGACCGGTCATTGATGCAACCTTGGTCGGTTCTCCCCAACTTGTCCACAAACACACCCCCATCAATTGAATATTTCATCCTAGGCCCCATGTCTTTTGTTTTCTTCGTTTCGTGCTTCTATTTATTGTCTGCTTACGTTTGTAATTATTCTTTTATTCGTCTTAGCCGTCGGTAACAGTACCAAAACCATTTCCAAGGCTCACTTTAATTGGCACATTAAAATTTGGCATTTATGTTTTAACATAAACATGTTCTGAAAATAAGAAATGGTTTTTGTATTTATTCATAGCAAACACGAAAAATGGAGATCCAATGGAAATGGGAGGTACTTGTTCTGGCACTGAGCTGTTGTGCAGTTTACTGGTTAACAACTTCAATGCCAAAATTTCCAGAACAAGACAAGGACTCACCCACCATTAGCGGAGAGTGGTTGTTTCTCATTTTTATATATATTTAAGGAGAGCCTATTTATTGGCCATTGCCTACACACCTATGCTTGACGATGATGATGTTATAGGTAACTGTGAAACCATAGCCTATTGGTATTGGTGGAATTACATGCAAAAACAGCCAAAATTTCAATTCCAGAAACTAATATCTACTTGTGTTGTATTCACATTTCCAGAACTTTCCGATTCCTAAAATGCTTCTCTCTCTCTATGACTATGATATGACTATGTATATATTCCTTAATCATTTGGATTAAACTTAAACAGAGATAAATCCAAGGACAGATATATTAATATCAAACACATGGTAGTAGGAATCAATCAGGAAACAGAGATAAGCAATGGAGCTTGCAGGGAAATAAATGAGGTTTCACCTCAGCATCCAAAGTTTGAAACCTGCAAATTTCAACCAGTTAGTTAAAACTGGTGTGCCAGGAAAAAGGACCAAACCCAAATCAATTTCAGTTCACCAACCATTGCGTCTACAGTTGCTTACAGGACTGTCTACACCTATACATTAGCCTCTATATCTGTGTCAAATGCATGATTTTATTGCTGCTAACCACAATTGCTTCAAGAGCCATGTCTGCACACACACATGTTACTATGTTTGTAGCCCGGGAAGCAATTGTTGCACGCATTTTTCTATAATTATACAGAAACATAAATTTATATGTCTTCATGTCCATCTTTGAGATGATTTATTCATCAGTCTTCTTTAATATCTCTAGCAATAGATTAGGTGGAGCAAAAAGTCACCGTTCTCCGAATTATTGACTAAAGCAAAGAGACAAATACAAGTACACATATTAAATCACTTATGTGATTTAGTACAACAAACCTAAACCAAAATTGCCGATATTTATATGGTAGATGAACTCCACCAACCTCTCCTTGAATATACTGATCTGTCACTCGCCAAGGCCAATTGCCTCTGGTTATTAAACAATGTTAAGATTTTTTTCTCTCTTTCAGTATCATGTTTTATCTCCTTAAGTGTTACGATGGCTGGTCATGATACAAACTAATACAAGATGAAAATAAAAGGAATATAAGGGCAGGTTTCTCTTACTATCTTCCCTTCAGATTCTGCAACTAGAAGGCATTGATAGTTTGTCTCAAGCAATCCTGCACTTTTGTCAAACCATTCAAATGTTAAAATCCTCTTCTGCACAAGTAGATGAAATCAGATGACGAAAGGAAAAGGTAAGGACAAGAGAACCTACAGCATCCCCAAGATTAGTAGTTTCATCATTTGGAATAGAGAAAGGTTAGTACTTAAATTGCATAACAATTTTAGATACAATTAGTAGGAATGTGGAAATAAAATGAACCAAAAACAACCTATATAGTTTACTTTGTCATGCCACAGACTTTTTTTTTAGAAATGGTCACCACTCCAGATCTTACCATTTCACCAAGTTGAGCAGGATTCAGTAGATCCTGCTCCCCCTTTCCATTTATCAGAGCTGTCATGTAATGAAGTTTCATAGTAAGCCTCAATACTACCAAACCAACCATTCAGATCAATGTTCTTTGCTTTTTTGAATGAGGTATTAGGTGTTTATAAATTCAGATAACGGCTTCTTGATATTCCATCATTTTTGCTATATTGCAGACACAAGATTAAACATGAGAGGTGCTGCTTAAAATGTTGTGTGAAACAAAAGGCAACTAATAAAGCAAGAAGTGATGATTTGGTTCTAAATGGCAGAACCATAAGGGGTTGTGTGGACTCTGTCCCCATCCATGGTACATCAGCAGTTTCAAGAACTCTATACCCACCCGATTGAAGAGCTGGAAAATTAGTTATTTCAAGCATTTGAGGCTGATATCCAGCTGAATGGTTATGACAGATGGTTTTAGAACAATACCTTTAAGAAGAAACCATCCCCACATGGCAGGGCCCGAAAAGATAGCTCATTCTATGAGCCATCACAAGGAGGAACTCAAGTACTTGCACACAAATACACACTTTGTACCATATATGTTTTCCTTCCAAACATCAAGTACAACTTATGGTTGTTTTTTACTACAATGTAAAAAAAAGGAACTTTTCCAGCAATCTTAAGAAGGAGATAATTCAACCTTCTATTACACAAAACACACAACTTAGAGAGTTCTATATGCATGACGACCAGTATTGATCATCTATACTGGCATAATCATGTGTGTTCTGTGGAGGAGTGCAATACGACATCAAGACAAAAAAGCTTTAACAGTGTTTGTGTGTGTAAATTCATTGAACAGGAATGGAAGACCAATATAAACACATGTATATTGGTAAAGTTATATATGTGAGTCAGCGAATGAGGTGACAGATGAAATTAACATGAAACATCTTTGACAGTCATTTTGTGTTGAATTCATGAAGATATGTGATTTTGACATACTTTCCAGGTGCTGCCAACTTGAGGAAACATGGAAGCATCACTTCTTGCACCATCTGAATGAAATATAGAAACATTTCATGCTACATGAGAGGAACGAATGGCACTTAGCAGTGGATTCAAAATGTACATTTTTACATGCAATAGCTATGAAGTCTACTTACTACCCAACATAAAAAAGAAGATAAGAATCCAAAATAGATAAAGCAAGTAATATAGTTGGGCCATTTTAATTTACCTGATATAGAGTCCAATGCCAACAAGTCAGGATCTGAAACAAGACCAAGCAGCAACAGCAAAGGACCATACAATATCATCTCCTCTCCTCAGTACAACTGTTATTCATGTAACACATGAATTATTCATATACAAGTTTGCAAAATAAAGTGAGGATGTTTGTTTCAACAAGTCAGCATGTTCGCGTCACACTGATAAGATAAAAGACGTGGACTGTGGTTATAGAGTCTATAAAACCTGTCCTTAGTCACCTACGCTGGACCACACCACATGAAGAGGCTAACGAAGGAAAACCACAGTGCTAGAATTAAGAAGCAAATGACCCTCAGATCAATTGTAGGACACACCCACCCACAAATTTACAACTTCACCAGAAATTTCTCATGATCATTACAAAAGGTTCAACTACACAAGATTAATATGCAACACCCACCTTCTATCTGGATGTATCAGGTGACTGAAGACAACATGGAAAAAAGGCGGTGAAGGAAACCATATGTTCTCCGCCAGCATTTCCAGTGCTGTTAATACATGAGAATCTGAAAAAGCCTGAAAAACAAATTAAACAGTTGTACTAGGCTTCACCACATGTAAATCATCTACTCTAGTCACAAAATCACCAACCATATATAGTCCCTCTTATACTATAGATCAACCAAAGGCAAATATGTAAAACATAAGCAAAATGCACAACAGAGTTCAATGAAAGCATATACATTGGATCCTTATACACTTATACGGTACCAAGTATGTTCTTCATACTTCATTTCCAATAGAACAATCAAACTGAAGATACGCTCGCTAACTCTAAAAACTGAATCGCCTCAAAACTCAAAATCTTACAGAAATAAAGTCATCTCGAACCATATGCAATCAGATTCGTCAAACCATAATCAACGGACCAGTTTCGCAACTTACAACCACTAATGACGCAACTGAAATCAGATAGTGACGAAAATGCTACAGATAAAACGGTACCGAATCGGCCATCACGGTGCCGGAAGCGACGAATCGGTGGCAGTGGGAGTGGGCGAAGAGCGTTGACGGAACATTGGGAGGAAAGGAACATATAGCGGTGGTGGTGGCGGTGGAGCAGAGAGGCTCTTTTAGTAGGCGAAACGTCGATTTCCGTCACTCCCGAGCAGTGGTAACTAAAAGGATTTAAAACTAAAGATATAAATAGTATAAACTAAAAAAAAGTTTAATAAATGATAGTTTAGGTGTATAATTAACAAATTACAACCGAAGCTAATTATGCATTTATTTAGATTGTTGACAATCATCAAATGAGACCATGACACGTGTCATATGGGACCCGCGGTAATATTAACGAAATTTTGTCTTTCCTTGGTGGTCTTCCCAGATTGAAAGCGGGTCCAAAATGCTCTGTAGAGATCGAGAGCTCCGGCGCGGTGCAGCTTCCCATCCGGCGGTTCCTGTCTCATCTCCTTTCGGGTCTGTAGGGATTTGATTACCCGCCGCTTTCTGGGCGTTAACTCGGTTAGTTACTTTCTAGCACCATGGCTGTCTTTGAAATTGTACTGGGTTTCGTTTGATGGGTTGGTAGGGATGGAATGCAGATAGAGGTTGGGACAATTTGATTGAATATGAGCTATTGCGAGTACTTTCCTATAAATTTTAAGTCGATTCAAATTTGGTTAATTTGTGTGCTTGTTTATGAAATGTGATTCTTCCTGGAGATAATTTCAGTGAATGTGGTCATTGCATGAGCTATGAGGACTGAAGGTATGAGGTCCTCAAGATTTCAGTGTGTTGAAAATTGCTGTAGAGCACTCTTTAGGGTTAGGGCTGCATTTTTACATTTGATGTTGATTTCTGTTCAGTGTACTGTTATGTGAACTGACCTGTAATCTGAGGCTATTACTGTTCTTGTGACATGCCAGGTTTAGCTTTCTGTGTTCGTATTTCATCTCTATTAGCTGGTAGCTAACAATAATGTGCATAGGTTAACACAACTGCATGTGTTAACAAGTAATACGATGATAATTACATCAAAAGTCAATCCCACTACGACAAGTGGACAACTACAATCACAAATAGGAGCCTGTAGTTCTTGAAGTTAAATTAAGTCTTGTGATAGATGGAGTAAAGTGCTTAAATTAATGTGTATCAGTTAGAGTGAATTGCTATCCTTATGATTCACAAGTCTTAATCTTGAATATTGACTAAACTCAAATCCATGCTTTGATTACTATTGCTAGGGTCTCATAATGTCTCTGCTGAGTAGCATTGAGTTGCTCATAGATGACCTAGCAATGTATCTGTACTGTGCTAGTGATGCTCTGAGCAAATTAAGTTCTACCTATTGGGGATGGTGAGGGCCTAAGATAAGGCTTCTATTCCTTGGGCAAATAACTACATATTTAACTCTATGTTTTATCTTCCCTAGTTGATTTTCAATCTGTTGATTAATTCCAATGTTTGGGTCAACTAACTGAAATAATTTAACCTAGGGGTTATCAATACAAGCATAACATGAAATGAATTAAGTCAGTAACTCTTCAATTTTAAAATAAGAAGAATAGTTCAAGCACATCCACAATAAACAATTTAGCTCATGGTTGAGATAGTTTTAACAAAATACTCTCTCATGAACATTCTTAGATATAAGCCCATACCCTAAAGATAAAACAATCATCAAAACAGGAAGGAGCAACTATAACAAAGTAAATTGAACCTCTTTTAGTAGTGTCCCTGAGTTGATCTGCGTTCTTCGGTTTGATATTTGTCTCCAAGGTGAAGTTGGCCTCTCATGTCTGCACTCAGAATCGAAAGCTGTCTATATCCCAATTCCCATACAAAGAGAGAAGCATAATCCAAAAAATACCCATATGGTGTAAGTAGAAAATCAGGTTTTGTTGCCTTTTTAACTGCTGAAGAGGCATTTGGAGCTGTAAGCTGATTTTTTTTCTTCTTGGTCCCATCTTTGTAATATTGATCTTTTTTTCTTTTTTTTGTCATTTTCACTTTGTTTGATTTTTTTTTTTGTAGCTTGCAGAAATGGTAGTTTGCAAACTACAATTTGTTGTAATTGCGTAGCAGAAGGAAGACAAAAGACCGAGGTTGTAGGTAGTTATTTACTCTTAATTGTAGTAAACCTTGACCTTATTAGCAATAACAAGATCAAACCCGGACTACCAATCGGATTCGTGGAAAAGAATCAACATGACTCAATCCACAACGAACGTTGATATCTTGATAATCCAAATAGAAGACACTGAACCCCTTGTAATAAAAATCGATGATCAAACCGAGTACCCGAGTGCTACGTGAATCAATACCCGAACAAATAATTAAGGCACAGAAAATAAAGCAACACGAGACACAAGATATACGTGGTTCGGCAATATGCCTACATCCACGGGACAATGACGAACTCCTTTTATATTATCCGAGAAATACAATCCTATTTCTCTATCTTTCAATACAATATGGTAATCCGCAAAAGAACTACCAATCTTTTGCTACCAAGAAATCCAAATAGCTCCTTGTCACTTTGCCTTTGGCAGCTACTGTACGAAACCAGAACAAGGTGCGTTGCTGCAATTTCTGCCACTCACCAAAGAGAACATATTCTCTTTGCTACTGCAGACCATACAAAGTAATGGAACTAAAATTTCTTTGAGCTTCCCGCCAACAACCACAAGGTCAAAATCTTAATTTCTACTTTACCAATCAAGAATGAAGTCACCAAGTTATACCCTTGGTGTTCTTGCTCCCGTGGTTATCATCCACACAAGAAGATGAGCAACCTAGTTACTTGCAGCCACCAATTACCTCAAGAAGTCCAGAGGAGTTCTTGCAATCTTGTTGTTGCTACTTTTCCAAATCAACAGCCAAGCTCCCTCGACCTTCGTCCGTCTTGTCTTTGCCAGATCTGCACTCGCCGAGGCCCTCGACGGAGAGGAATAGATCTGGTTTCGCCAAGTAACAGGCCAAGCTCCCTCGACCTTCGTCTGTCTTGTCTTTGCCAGATCTCCTCCGAGCCAGAACCGAGTTCAGATTTGTACCGGTAAGACGAGGACCTGCACCGGTGAGACGAGGACCTACACCGGAGCTCGCCAACGTTGGGACTGGTCGGGAAGACGAAGAGGTTCAACACAGATTTGTAGATCTGGACTCGCGACGGTTCTTCTTCATCGATGGACAAAGGTTGAGGGTTTGCGGAAGACCAGATCTGGTGTTGGAGCTCAAATTTA
This sequence comes from Erodium texanum, assembly GCA_036897725.1. NCBI lineage: Eukaryota > Viridiplantae > Streptophyta > Magnoliopsida > Geraniales > Geraniaceae > Erodium > Erodium texanum. The sequence continues at coordinate 6,461 of JAYMSW010002101.1, read as the reverse complement.
CAACTCGTTCCAGATCTGCCAAATCAATGTCCATCTCGCCTCGCCGGAAACATCCTCAACCAAACTCGACCCTAGTCGTAACGACATCGTCTCCTTCATCACGACTCTGGAAATCGACGAAGGAAGAAAACCTTAGATGTCAGAGGAATATGAACCAAATCGATGAAGGAACACGAAGCTCCATGAGAAATCGACTTCGAACCCTAAACCCTCTTCCGCTTTTCTGGTTTCTAATGACATTCAATAGTTTGAAGAGGGTATTTTTGAGAAATCAATACACAAGCTCCATGAGAAATCGATGAACGAGCTGTTGATGGTGTAAAATTAATTTATTTTATAAAAATAAAATATGATTTATCAAAACAAGAATAGTAAAACTAAAAAAATATGAAGAAGGTATTTTTTTATAGAAAATTTGAATAATTTCGAAGGGTGTTTTGGACATGTCAACTGAAATCTTAACAGAGTTTGACGGAAAAATATACGGTGAATTTTTTTGGATAGTTTAGAGTGCCCTCATGTAAGTCGAAACGCTAGGGTGTCATGTGAAATCGGCTGATAGGTTAGGGGGACATTTGTAAATAACCCCTTCAACAATACTATTCCCATTAGAACTAGGTATAGACCAAAATTACAAAGTTATAGATGAGAAACTAAAATTTTCAACGCAAGTATTACATAGCCAAATCAACTAAAAACTTAAGCTTATAGTTGAAGGCTAAATTATAATTTTATATTCTAACACGCACCCTTACTAACAAGCCCGTTTACGAGTTTGGATGTAAAATTTAGGAAGAGAGATGAACTCATTGAGAAGAGAGGGATAGGTGTTTGAAGACAAGAGATAAGAAGAGGCTTGTTATGAGTTAGAAGATAAATAGATGAATAATAAGTTATTTTTGAAGAAAGTGGCTTTCAATCCATGTTTGCGAGGTACCAGCTCTGATATCATATTAAATAACCAACTCAATTAAAAGCTTAAGCTTATACTTGAATGCTCAATTATAGTTTTATATTCTAACAATAAGAACAAGAATTTTGAAGATAGGTAGATCCAGTGATACAAAATTGCCTAAGGCGGCCATCTAGACATCGTTTAGGCGCATAATATTGCAAAGATAATGCGGTTAGGCCAAGTCGGGTGACATAAGGTGGGAGGCCAGCTTGTAGGTGCTTTGACGGGCATGGTGTCACAAGTCAGGATGAGGCGTCGTGAGCCTAGAGGAGTCAGGCCAGGGTAGAACTGAAATATCACTAGCTTTATGATGATTTGCTTGAAGGAACGTATTATGATATCAAATTTGTGGAAGATGAGGAGAGGAGAAAGACTCACAACAACACCTTAAAATGGAAGATAGTTCAAGATTTGGAGTAAAGAAGAATTTGGAGAAGATAAAATTTGAGAAAAAAGAGAGGAAGTTTTGGGTGACTATAGGGCATATCATTTAGAATAAAAGTTTAACAATATTTTAGGGTTTTTTTTTAAAACTTGAGTTTAGGTTTTGAGATTAAATTCGAATAGGCTTGAGTTAAGCTTGCACATTTTAATGTAAGTAAATTTGTATGAACATAAGTGAAATCATTGAGAACCATCTCTTATTCTATAGATTAAAAAAATCAATCTAAACCACTCATTCAAAAAATAAGGGTTCATATGTTGCCAATGCATATTGTGTTCTTTTCGCACATATTCTCTAAATCCTAACTAGAACTCACATTTTGTCTCTCCTCAAGCAAAAAATCTAGCCACTATGAGTTCCCTCTCTCTCTTCTCAAGCAAGAAATCTAGCCATCATGAGTTCTCTCTCTCTCTCATATTTTGATACAAATATTTTCTCACATCTAAGATCCCGATTTGAAGATTCAAATAGAAATCTCGGATTTCTTTCTCATATCTCATATTTCGGTTTGAAGATTCAAATTAAAATCTCGTTGATCTCCTCTACTTAATTCAAATTGACGGTTTTTTTTATAGCCTTATTGAGTTTTATTGTGATTTCTTTCTTTATGGTTCTTAAGAAATGATTAATGAGAATGTATTGTTTTGGATTTGAGGTTTTTATTAAACTGATTTTATTACTCCAACACGAAATTTTATCATCTCCACCATTCATTTTTATCATCCTCAGCATGCATTTTTATCACCCATAACATGTATTTTTATCAAACTAATATGTATTTTTATCACTTCCAACATGTATTTTTTTTTATCACATATAGCATGTAGTTGTATCAACTCCACTAAACATTTTTATTGCCTCTATCATGTATTTTTTTTTATCACTTTCTGCATGCATTTTATCACCTCCATCATGCATTTTTATCACCTTTAACAACCATTTTTATCACATCTACTACGTATTTTTATCACATCTAGCATGTATTTTTATTACATTTAGTATGTATGTTTATCACCTCCAACATGCATTTTTATCAACTCTTGTTCGGACCGAAAACCTCCAACTCATCTAGGACACCTAATTGGTTCAAGATTCGAGGGCGTCCACGAGATCAAGCATCGGGGGTTCTCGCACGAAACCGTACATGGTCGTACCAGTAATATAGATTAATCAGTAAGAACCAATCGATCCTATAAGGAGACGGGTGTAGAACGATCAGAGGTGAGCTCCTAGACTAAGACTGTCATTATCTAATATAGTTTCTTATGTACGAGTGGTTAGCGGAAGGCTGTAATGAATCGAACTGTGTGGAAATGGAGGAATGGCGCAATGACTTTAGGAGTAAGCTTTGAGCGTTTTGAGTGAGTGCGAGAGAGAGTTGACACACGTGACAAGGAGGCATTGCACGTGGTGGCGACTGGAGAGGTTGAGAGAAGGAAAATTCGGCGATCAAGCAAAGGGGAACTACTCGTGGTGTTATAATGGATCGAAGTGTGTGGAATCGGGCTTTCGAATGGATATTAGACAAGGGTCAGAAACACCTCGGACCTATCGAGACAAATTGACTCAGTCGGACTTATCGAAATTGCTTTTTCTTCTATATGGCTGGAACTTGTCGAAGAACGTCAGAACCTTTCGGAGCTCGTCAGAACTGAACCAATCGGACTTGGTAAAAAATCATTGGAGAGCGTCAGGCCCCTTGGAAGCTCGTCGAAACTGAACCTGGTTGGAATTCGTCGAAGAGCAAATGTCGTAGGGCATATCGGACCCTTTCGGACCTCATCAGATCTGAGTTTTTCAAACCTTTGACCACCACCATCGGGCATCTTGAGCTGTCATCGGATGAGCCTTGGGCCACTGTCTAACCTCGAACCACTATCGGACATCAAGACCACCGTCGAATGGCCAATGAACACCTAGCGATCCTTGGAAAAACATCGAACCATAGGAGGTTTGAGGTTCGAGGCACATGGTTCCGATTCCGATGATGAAATCGGTGTCTAAGTTCATGAAGGGTCTGAGGACATGGAACAGTGTCGGGAGGGCTTGAATCTTGAGTTATTGAGAGATTGGATGAAGGTCGTCGATGAGAGAGCTTGAATCTTATCTTGTTGAGAGATTGAATGAAGGTCGTCGATCTCTCCTCTTTAGGTATGACGATGATTGTATCTATGAAGAGACGTGAGTGGGGGAGATGTTTTGGTGAAAGAACAATTCTGTCCCTTAAAATTTTACATTGACTTGCGAATTTTTTGTAAGCCATTAAATTAAGTTAGTTTGTGGTGTTATTAGAAGTGGTTTTTAGTTTAAGAGTGGTTTCCCATTGAACCAGTCTCTCTCTCTATATATGTAGAGGATGTCTTATGTGAAAACCTTTCTTATTGTAAAAACTAAGAACTCATCTGGGCTATTGATCAATACGATTTGATGGCCTTGAAAACTTTAGGGGGGGTTCCAAATTGGTCAATGTTTTGTTTTGTTTTGTTTTGTTTTTTTTATATTTATGATTATGCCATTAATGATTTTTTTATATATATTATTCTTGGGGTAATTACTGAAAACTGCCCACACGAATTACATACGAACCTTAAGCTGCCCAATGTTTTATCAATCGTCGTCTGTTAGTAAAAATGGACCGAAAATCCATTTCTGTCACTCATGTGCGGTCACATGGTCTCTTAAGTGAATTTGTGGGTTCCAAATAGGTAAATGTTTTGTTTTTTATATTTACGATTATGTCATTAATGATTTTTTATATATATTATTGTTGGGGTAATTACCGAAAACTGCCCACACGAATTAGATACGAACCTTAAGCTGTCCAATGTTTTAGAACATGCTACAGGTTGCCCAATGTTTTATCAATCATCGTCTGTTAGTAAAAATAGACGGAAAATCCATTTCCGTCACTCATGTGCGGTCACGTGGTCTCTTAAGTGAATTTGTATTACCCTTCATCTTTTTTCTGCCACACAACTTAAATGAGTTATTCCTCTCATTCAGTCAACATGACCTATTCTTCACATAATATCGCGAGTTCTCAAAGAGATGCAGAAGCAAAGGGACAAAGGGTCAGAGGTGGAGGGGCGTGGCGGCGTGGGAAAGTGACGACGGGAGCAGAGGGATGCGACATAGGAGGAAGGCGACGACGTAAGCGAAAGGAGGGAGAATGAGACACGGATTTCGATCTGTAGAGAACTCATGGATACAAATAGGGTTTGAGTGTGAGAGAGAGAGATAGAGAGCAAAACATGGTCTGTGTATTTGTGTTTTTATGGGAAGGTGGATGTTGAACTATGGTGTTTTGGGTTCATAAATTGACGGGTACTTATTGGATTTACCTTGAAGATCATTGCTTGAGATAGACATTTTGGGTGGAGTTGGTGCTAAAGCATTGACCTTGTTTTGATTTCTTGATGGGTTTTGATTTGTGAGTTTTGAAGATGTACATGCTGCATTGCTGAAATTGGGTTTAATTTTTTTTTTTGTGGTTTTGCTCAAATTTTGATAATTGACCATACAATAACAATTTAGGTGGAGAAATTGTTCTAGAAATGGAGGATCGATCAGAGTTAGGCTATAGGTCTTTTAGCAATCTATCCCGGGAAGCTAGACTTGTATAAGATGAAGAAGAGTTCAGAAGCTGTTGTGGAGATGACGAGGTATGGAAGGAAATTGAGGAACCCGTGAAGGACGAGCCTGGAGATGAGCTTGATGAATTTTCAGTGAAGATGTTCTTCAAGGGTTTGTCAATAGCTGAATTTTCAGTGAAGAGTTGTATTGTGGGTGCCACAAACCATTGAAGAGCTCATGGAGATGGCAATGGAGCAGCTGACATGCTCAAGTAATTCATACATTATATTATCAGAAGCTAGTGTCAAAATTATTGATGCAGACATGATTAGTGATGATCAAAACCTATTTCTGGTCAGCGAATAGATAATATTAGTTGCCAGCATGTAATTTTAAACCCTGCGATTTCAGTCATAGTTCACAAACCAAGTTTATGTATGTGTATATGATGCCGAGGCAGTGAAAAAAATAAGTGATTTCAAATTTCATGAATGGTTGTACATGTGGTGATTATAAAGTGGTTGTGCCTGCTTTTGGGTTGCCATATAAGCTTAATATTATATTAGGTGACAAAATATGTAGATTTCAAATTGATGCTAAATGCTCAATTTGAAAACCTCAAATGATTTCATATACACATTACACAAAAGAGTAGAAGGGTAAAATAGACATTTCAGGTCGTTGAACTTTTTCATTTGGGTTGAGTTCGGCTTCAGAGGACAAGTCCGGAAATAAGATTGAATGGGTGAAGTGCTTGGACTTTTTCATTTGATATCAATGAGGGCTATATAATGGTCTTTCTATCTATTGAGGGTAAAATAGACATTTCAAGTGGTTATGTTACAGATTTTTAAAAGAAGACGGTGGACAAAACATTGGGCAGTCCGCAGCACGTTCTGAAATATCGGGCAACTTAAGGTTTGTGTCCAATTCGTGTGGACAGTTTTTGGTAATTACCCCATTATTGTTTATCAGACATTTATAGACTAAAAAATTAAACGAAGCAAACTGAATTCGAGCTTAAGTAATTATTTTTAAGCCGATTGAAATCTCGACGTTCTGACAATTGTTGAGAAAGTATTTTCTACTATAAATACCATAAAAATCGGTTGAAAAATTTAATAGGAGACCAATAGATTAGTAGTAGTATGATTGTTTACATCGAGGTTATTCGTTATCTTTTTATCTGATGTTGACATTTTTAGTATTACTTCGCACTATATGTAACTTCTATTACGAAAAATAATAATTAGTGCCCCCCTCCCCCATTAAAAAAATCTGACTCTGTCACTACTAGTATATTATCAAATTTTCGAAAACCACGCTAGTAACCAATTTTTATGCGAATCATTGATATTAATTTACACAAAAATTGATTGATGTCATGGTTTCGAAAATTTGATGATATTTTAACGCTACATTTTTTTTGGGATTTTGATGGCGAATCATTATATAATATATATTAATAAATAATAAAGAGCTTTGATA